>JBBBDQ010000184.1:1442500-1717500 GCA_037127315.1 Ascarosepion bandense
ATAAATCTTGGTAAAAAATTTATCTTTTTTTGCATCTGTTAACCCCACTCCACGAAATTTCATAAAATTTCTTGAAATTCAATACTGTCTGCAAACTTTGTTTTATTAGTTAAATGCAGCACTCATTGGGGAATGTAAATCATCTCCTTTTCTTTTTCAAACAGTAGATACATGCAATTAGAGAGCCGAGTTTGATTTCCAGTTGAATTCTTTACATTCACTTGAAAAAGGTATTAATCCATCTCTTCTCCCTCAAGCTATGTGCTAAATAGCCTCGGTTGTCAACCAGTTTACAACAGAAAGTTATGGCAACCTATTGCGGGAAAATATTCTGCCCAGTCAGTCATGTCTTTTTTGTGTATCACTTATGGCACTTAACTGACTGATTTTATATATGACATTAAAAGGTCATGTATTTCAAGGTTTCTTCTTGTTCTTCTTTTTCTATGTGCCATGTCCCTTCAGGACATAGGTGATCATGGCCTTCCACATCTCCTTATCCTTTGTACCTCTTAACACCCTTTCTCTTGTTACTCCTTCCTTCAAACATAAGGCTATAAAGCTAAAGTGACTAAATGTTATTTTTTTAAAATTACTAGGTACTTAAAAACCAAAATGAAAACATTCACTTAGGTTTGATAAATTTATGTCAGTTCTGTTCAGTTGCTTGTCAACATGTCTGGTTGTCAGTAATCAATCAACAAGTCAGAAAAATAAAACCTCCATGATTAAGAAATATTTGCACTATTTGCATTATTCGGACTCATCTTGGTTGCCATTTGTATGATGTTTTGGCCATTGTACGCTCTAGGAATTTAAAACCAAACCCTTTATTACGATTACTGGGATATATCATTCTCATTCCTTGTGCAAAGCCACTTTTGGTAGTCATGAGTTATCTTCCTTTAACCTGACTCTAAGTTACTTATTCACCACTGCTGTAGACTGGTATTGAACTCACAACTCTTTGTGTCAAGTCACTGGAACTAACCAGCGTCTATATATAACCAATGGGCCATGTGTCCTTAAAGACAACAACAACTGAATTTCTGGGACTTAAAGACCTAATGTTCAGTAATCAGAGATCATATTATAATTTTTGATGTTAATGGTTTTCTCTAGTATTTTTTACCAGAGCTCATATTGCAGTTTTGGACACTAATGATTTTCTCTGACACTCCATATTACTGGTTTCCATATTGTATTCATCTCTATGCTTGGTCAGCTTTGTAGATTTTTGTAGTCTAGCATATGTGCTGATTCCTTAAGTTTACGTAGTTTCCAGTGGTGTTCTCTCTCTATTATTTCAACTTCATCCTATAGGTGGCGATGATCCTCTTTCTCCCTCCATATGTAGTCAGCTACACCTGATTTTTCTATCTCCCATTATGTTACAGCTTTGTGCTGTTCTTGTAGCCTTACCTTAAGGAGACAGCCTGTTTCTCTTTTATATTTCTTTCCACGGCTATATAGAATGGCATACATATACTTCTTAGTCATATCCTCTTCTGCTGGGGGTCTTACTCGAGAGAGGTACCTGCAAAGTGTAGAACTATTTCTGAAGATTGTCTTGATGTTATATGGACCACAGATCTTTTGTATTTTTTTCAATAACTCCTTTAGATAGTGCAGACAGTCCGAGGCTGTTTTCTGAGAGTTCTTATCCTCATGCACACTCCCTTCTATGTTCAATGGAGTTGTTGTCATGTACCCTGGATAATTATTATGTTGTAGGGTACTGCTTATACTAACCATTTCCTGTTTGTATGTCTCTGGGTCGCCGCTTATGACTTTCACTCGATGTTGCAGGTAGTGGACGATCCCTTTCTTTACATTGTATGGGTGGTGGGAGTTGAAGTTGAGGTATTGTTTAGATCATGTAAATAGTGTAAATACTATCTCATCTCAGAAATATAGACAAATAAGAAATATTTGTATACTATATTTCATGCTATAAATAAGTAGCACTTGCTTAAATCCAATTAATTTAAGTTTAAATTTGCTAATTTTCCAAAAATTAAAAGGTCACATATGTATATTTTGTTTTTGCAAAACTTTTAAAACCGAGAATTAATTTTTGTTTACAAACATGTGAATATAGGAAAAATATCTGATAAACTGAAGACTCTCAAAATAAATATAGTTTCTATTTGAAATATACCATAATATTTTACTTACTGGAAATAAAACAACTTAATCATTTAGCTTTCAATTAAAGCTAAAATAAAAGCTTCAAGAAAGATTTTTCATTTTAAAAAATTCATTTTAAAACTTAGGTTTCAAAAATTAGAGGTGGTACATACTAAAGGTTGGTATGATATAGAAGAGATCCAGTATTGTCCTCCACTTTTAGTTCTTTCTCTCTCATTGTTTTTTTTTGCTTCAATCAAAATCTTTAAAGGTCATCTTTTAAATTTTAAAGGTCATCTTTTAAATTTCTCTTAAAACTATGCTATTTCTGTACGAGAGACACACCATGCTATTACTGATGTCTTCACCAATATACAGCCCTCTGCATGAATTTTCAACAGCAGTAAAACTCAGACAAAAAAACTATTGGCATGATGATTCTAAAATAACCACATCTGATATTTTTCTTCAACAGATATTGGATAAACACTTAAAATATTCCTTATTTTTCATCTTTGGAAAATTTTGGTGATGTTTGATTATTCATATTTGGATAAAAAATATCTGTTTAGATAACAGAATTGGCAGGGTAACTTAGTGTAGATGAACATTTAAATAAGATAAGACTTTTAAGTGGTATAAAAAATAGTTGATCTGGAAAGATTGCTCAATGACCTGTGTGGTGGATTTCATAAAAATGATTCCTAAAATCTTTGAATAACATTAGAAGGAAAATAACTTTCAAACTGGAGCTACTTGCTTATTTATTTATTTATTTTTTGTAACTCCCTAAGAAATATGGTCTCTTCCATTTACAACTGTTTCTTTTTTTATTAATATTATTTTTTAGCTGTGGTAATACACAAACAAGATGATTGTAGTCATAGATCAGTGTTTCATGTTCCCCTGGTTGTTATTACAACTGTCTTAATTTTGTTTCCCATTTTGAGTTTCTTTATACAGTAGACATGGAGTACTTTATTAAGTGTGGCTTTCTTTTATATTTGTAGTTTTTTTTTGTACATTTCTTTCATCTCTTCATTGATTTATTATATATACATATATAAAATCAAGAAACAAAAGTTAGTTATTTTAACAAATCCATTGGCAATATATTTCATGGATCCAGCCGCTTGTCAGACCAAATTTATAGAATAAAGAATGTTTCAAATTTATCCAGATGAAATAAAAAAAAAATTTAAAAAAAAGACAAAAAAAAAAAAAGAAAAGGAGAAGAAAAGAATAAGGAGAAAGGGGGTTTAATTTAACATATTAGATCTTAGCTTCATGCAGCGTCTTTGACCTAGATTAACAAAAAACCTTCACTAATGAAAAAAATGAATTTTGACCTGAGCTGCCAGTTGTCTGTTTTAGATATATGACATTGAAATTTAAAATTTAAAAATTAGGGGTTGAATTTATGCTAGAAAAATTAATTGTTAGTTTTTCTATTTAATTTTAATTGTAATAATAATAGTAGTAATTAATTATTATATTTGTAGTAATAATAACATGGTAATAAATAAATTAAAATCTAGAAACCTAAAATTAGTAATAATTAAAGAATTTAAAAATTTAAAAATTTAAAATTTAAAAAATTTAAAAAATAATTTAAAAAATAATAAATAATAAATAATAAATAAATTAAAAATTTAGAGATAAATAAATAACTAAAAATATGTAAACCATAATAGAAAAATTAATAATAATAATAAAAAATAATAAAAATAAATATAATAAAAATAAAAATACTAATAATCTTAATAATGAAGATGAAATATGATAAGTGAATATAAATTAATAATAATTATTTATAATATAAAAACTAATTAAAAAATATAATATATATACTTATATTTAAATAATATTAATATATAGCTACTCTTAATAAAAAGCGAAAATAATAATAATAATAATAAAAAATAGTAGTAGAGTACCTATGATAGCAATAATGAAATAAAATTTTTTTTTGAGGGTATAAAGTCTTAAACGGGACATTCTACATTATTTTGCACACAAACTTTTAAGTTTAATTTTGATCTTGTTAAATGATCTTATACCTATTTTTATGTCTACATTTAAAAATCAGTTCATTTCTCTGGTTCAAAAGTTCATTTGGATCGCTATATTTGATAATAGCTATTTTCTCCTCCAGGCATAGATTATATCTGTCCCTGAAGTTGTTGGGAGTATGAGCATATTTAATGATCCTGTATTTAACCTGTGGAGTGAGTTCTCCATCCTTCAATTTCCAGTAGTATTTTGATAGGGCTGTTTGGTGTTTCAAGAGGTGTTGGAAAATGAGTGTTTGTGATTATAAAATCTTTTGTTTTCAACTACCTGCGGATATCTCTATGTATACTCTTTTTTGTTGGGGTCCTCTTCTGGAAAAATGGTGGCTTCATAAATTGCTTTGTTAGAATTCTACCTGTCATCAATGGGCCAGTTGGTTCTGTTGATACAATTGCAAGGAAGTTTGTGTTATTGAGGCATGTTGTGGAAATTTGTAAGTAATTTATTGTTGTGTGAATTAATTACATTTTGAATATTTTTGGTTGTTGAATAGCTTATTTTTATAGTTTTTCTGTTGAATAATTTATTTAGGGAATTATTTTGGTGAAAGTGTTTGTTAACTAAGTTGAGAAAGTATTTACCGATATCTACATTGAACAAATTACAGAATGGTAGGTTAAACATATTATTTTTCTTTTTTTATTTTTGCCCTTGTTTCTATTTTTAGTGTTTTCTTTTAAATTTTTTTGGTATACTATTTCTTCTTTAAAATTACTCTTTCTAAGGGCTTCATTGTATACTGATCTGTTCTCATTAAATATATTTTATTGGATGATAATTTATTAATTCTAATAATTACTGTGTTAGGGATTTGTTTAATGATTGATTTAGGGTGATTAGAATTGACATTAATATAAATTGGGGACTGACTTCCTTTATGGTATGGTTTCAATGTGTTGTTGGACAGATTGAAACTGATGTCTAAAGTTAACAATTTATATCATTTAGCTCAAAATTATGAGGCCTTGAATAGAGAGTCTGAGAAAAGAAAGATGGTACCCTAACAACAAGACTTTGCACCATCTTATGACACCAAGATGAACTTAAAATGAATGAGCTACAATCTTCATGATCACATCTTCCCAAAATTATGGCCTTCCAGTTTTCAAGCATTGAATCCATTAGATAACTACATATAGGGCATAGTTGAGGGAGAAGTCAGTTAATGCCTCCATAACACTGAAGTCTGGTATAACCAGCACAATGTCCCAAATAAAGATCATGTGATTCAGGCATATCAATATTTTAGAACTTGTAGTTATTGATGTTAATGGCAGATTCATTAAGTAGGTGTGTCAACAAGCATCTCAAGATTATTCATGTTAATTTAAAAAAATAAAGCTCTTCTTTTATGGCATATGTGTCTTTTACTAAATTCATGCAAATGGCCTCAAAGTAATGAGCACACACACACACACACACACACACACACACACACACACACACACACACACACATATATATATATATATATATATATATATATAGGAAAAACTGCTAAAAAGTTGTAAGTTTAAAAATGTATTTTTTTGACAGTATTTGTTTATTTCTATTATTATATTTTATATTTCAGACCGTCCTTGGTCCTTCATCAGAAACAAAAATCATCACTATATAAACAATCACTATAAAATCATCACTATATAAACAAGCAAACATGGAAAAAAATCGGTTACCTAACACAGACAAAATTGCTAGGGGAGTGTCAGGAAAAAGACTGAAGTTTAAAGGTGAATTAAAATGTAACATTTCATTCATGGGAAAAATTCACAAATCGAAAGTATATGTGCTCCCTGGTTCAGACAACCTCTTTGGTTTAGACTGGATTGTATTGTTCAATTCATGGGAATTACCAGTAAATGCTTTCTGTAACAAAGTTAACATCATAGAGAACAATAAGATGAAGAAAAAAAAAGATATATTATGGATTTGAAATGCGAATTCCTGCACGTCTTTTTAAAAGGATTAGGTCTATGCCCAAAACAGAAGTCAACTTCGAAATGAAAGAAAATGTGAAACCAATTTTTTAGACCAAAGAGAAAAATACCATTTTTGGCACTAGACACAATAAATAAGGAATTAGAAAGATTGGAGGAAAATGGTGTAATTTCGAAAGTAGATTACTCAGATTGGGCATCCCCAACCGTATATATAAAAAATAAAAACAGAAAAATCAGAGTGTGTGCTGATTTTTCAACAGGCTTAAATAACTGTTTGAAAGATCATGTGTACCCTCTACCATCTCCAAGGGATATATTCACTAAATTAAATGGAGGTAGAGTGTTTTCAAAGTTTGACTTGTTGGAGGCTTACCTTCAGGTTAAAGTCAGGGAAGAATGTTTGAAGTACCAGACAATCAACACACATAAAGGGATGTTTAAACTAAATTGACTTCTGTTTGAATTGACTGTAGCTACAAGTCTATTCCAGTAAATAATGAACTCAATGTTGGCTGGTATGGAGTATGCAATCGCATATTTAGATGATATTTTGATTAAAAGTGAAAACTAGGCCCAACACAAAACGTATATTAGATCAGTATTTTAGAGAATTGAGGAATACGGGTTCAAGCTGAGTGCTGAAAAATGTGAGTTCTTCTTAAAGAAGATAAAGTATTTAGGGCAGATCATTGACAGTAAAAGGAAGAAAACCGGACCCAGAAATGGCTGAGGCTATAAAAAATATGTCAGCACCTGATAATGTGGCTAAACTCCAGGCGTTCTTGGGATTAGTAACTTACTATAGCAGTTATATCCTGAAAGTGTATGATATGAGAGCTCCTTTAAATGAGTTGGTGAAAAAAGGGTGCAAAGTGGATATGGTCCAAAGAATGCGAACAAGCTTTTAAAAAAAAAACTGTCTATTAGCATACCTATCATTAGTGCATTTCGACCCAAAGAGGAAAATTATTGTAGCAGCAGATGCCAGTAATGAGGGACTATGTATTGCGTCATAAATACAAGTACGTATCTATGAAGCCAATAATACATGACTCGAGAACGTTACTGCCTGCTGAGCAAAGTTACAGTCAAATAGAAAAAGAGAGTTTAGCAATAATTTACGCTGTGAAAAAAATTCACAGGTTTCTATATGGAAGAGAGTTTATTCTGCAAACAGATCACAAACTGCTGTTATCAATATTTGGAAAAAAAAAGGTATACCGACTCACACGGCAAATTGACTACAGTGTTGTGGTGTAATTCTATTGAATTATAATTTTAAAATAGAATATGTGCCTTCAGAGAAGCTAGGTCACGGTGATGGGTTATCAAGATTGATACCTAAAAGTGAATTGTCAAGACTGGTATGCAACACTATTAGAGAACTACCGATTACACTAGAAGATGTGAAAAAGGCAGCGAGGAATGAGGATTTCATTAAAAAAAGGAAAAAGCAAGTCTGGTTGATTGAGAAATCTTAGAAAGGAAGTAGTGTGTCACTGTTTTCAATCTGTGAACAGGTATTACTATACGCAGATAGAGTTTTAATGCCGAGTACTCAAAAGAAAATTCTGAAAGAATTTCACACTGGCCATCTAGAGATTTCGAGAATGAAATCTATAATGAGAAGATACACCTATTGGCCGAGGATGGACCAAGACATAGAAAACTTGGTGAAACAGTGCAGAGGATGTCAACTGGCAGCAAGGCATCCACTGGTAAAGATTCAACCATGGCCAAAGACAGATGTCCCATGAACTTGACTATGCCGGGCCCATGGATCTTATTATCTAATTATTGTGGACAGTTTCACTAAGTGGCCAGAAATTGTTAAACGCAGACATCTAACTGCAACAAATACAATAAATGCACTTGATGAAATTTTTAGCTACTTTGGTCTCCCTAAATCTGTAGTCTGCGACAACATAACGCACTTTATGGGAAGAGAATTCAAGGAATTCTGTTCAACATTGTCCATTGATCACATTACAATGCCAGTATATCATCCAAGATCAAATGGACAAGCGGAAAAATTTGTGGACACCTTTAAACGAGCATTAAAGAAAAGTCAAGGCATGGACACAATTGAAAAAAACTATTCAAAAATTTTTGGCAGTATACAGGGTCACGTCAAACCCGAATATGTCAGGATTATCGGCAGCAAAGTTAATGTTTGCAAGAAAACTACGCTTTGTGTTTGACAGGCTGTTGTCTGAACTGCTAAAAAAGAAAACCAGATGACTAAAGTATATAAGCCAAGTGAAAAAAGTTTTTTTCAAGAACTTTAGGGCTAGAAAAATTTCTTGAGAAGAAGGAATTTTAACCAAAAGAATTGGACAGGTCATATATGACATAAAAGAGGAAAAGTTTTGGTGCAATTACATTAGAATCAATTGAGATCCAGTTACACTACAGAAGTTATGGAAAATACCAAAGAAATTCCAGTGGAAGTCCTGTATGACGCATTTGAAATTCCTGTTCCAGCAAGTCAACATTCGCCAATGGAGGTATTCCTGACCTCAATGTCAGAGGTACCAATGTGCCAAATGCCACAGTAATGTGATTGGCTGGTATCAGCCATAAATACAGAATAAGGCAAGGACACATAGAGGTCTACTGCTAGAGGTCTACAACTATAGGTCTATGTCTATTCAATATACCTACATCTCAGTACACTGCATGCGACTACGACGAGTACGAGTACTTGCTAGATTATTTTACCCAGTTACATTTGCCTAAACTGCTTAGCTACCTCAAATGATATATATATATCCCTTTCTGAGAATATCAAAACACAACATTAAAAAATGACAAGCAAAAACATTTAACAAAAAAATAATTAATGAAATTTATAAAATATGTAATCTTTATGTCATGTTATACCAATTTAATCTATCAGATTGTATGGGAGAATTGTAAATGTAAGATATGCATTGTTCACTTCAAGCTAGGTATCAACAACAATGTAACAAAGGGAAAGAGTTGTCTGTAGATTAAAAACAATGAATTGTGAACACTTGCAATTTAAGTCTTTAGAGCAGCAGCTAAGCAGTACCCAAGTTGACTGTACAGTATATCATAGAAAAATTGCTGAATACCTAACTAGTTCTGAATTTTGAATTTTCCTTCTCCAAGACCCGATTCCAATCAAAGCTAGAGAGCCTAGTTTGCCCTGCTATTTAACCTATAACTGGAGAAAGGAGAAGAGATGTAGTCATGCTTTCTCCAATTTGTATTTGTATGAAAGTGAAGACAATGAGCTTAGCCAGAATTTGAATGGCATGCTAATTCCACATTTCAGGCTAAAAACTGCATGTGTATCCAACTGGGCATCATCATCAAAATGGAAGATTTTAGCAGTGCTTTTCTTTTTTAAAAAGAAATTGCTTTGTAAATGTTGACTACTTTGAAAAAATGAATTATTTTTGCTGGTTGTTTTATGTGAATTTTGCTTCTTACAATTTCAAGATCTTTTTTTTTTTTCAGTAACACTAGTTTTCTTAAAAACAATCTAGAAAATAATCTGTGATTAATTCATGTTCAGCTGTGAACAGACAGGTGCCCTGAAAAAACAAAGCATTTTTGTAGATTTTTCAAGAAGGAATGGTTAAGGAAGCAAGAAGAAACTTCCTGACATAATAAAGCTATTGAAACCAATGAAAACATGTAAAATTATATTCTAATATAGATATACCTGTTTCATTGTATATTTCTCAGTAGGTAGCAATATGCGTCTGCTGTCAAAGAGAATATTTGTTTTTATATATCTATTGCTATATGCATACATACTTATAAATATATAAGCACATGAATGAATGCATCCATACAATTCTCAATTATGTATTTGAACACACACACACACACACACACACACACACACACACACACACACACACACACACACACACACACACACACACACAAATAAATAAATGCATAAAAAAGAAGCATATATTTATATACAGTTGATTTACAACTATGTAAAAATATTATCATACATATCTTAGTGTGTATGTATATATAACTGGATACTTACATGTGTGAGTGTGTGCTTATATATGCGCCCAAATAGAATATAATGGCTCTTCTATGCATGCAAGAATGTATATATTCTACTGAAATTGCATACAAGTTATGGTAATAAAATAAGCACATCCCATCTCTCCTCTTGTAACCATCCATCACAATAAAATAAATGTTTTTCAGTGCTAAAGCTGAATTGGTCAAATAAAGCTTCTACTGAGAGTTGTTACTATATTAAAATTTATTTAACTAATTCCCTTTTGCAATGATGGAACATATACTCTGCCCAGATAAACTATGTATCCAAATTCTCTGAATGATAAAAGAGAGCATTGTCATTGGCAAAAAAAAAAAATTGAACTTCTTGGAGGAATGTTAAACACCCAACCAGTTATATTACTTAACAAAGTATGTATCAGCTAGCATCTATAAGTATTTCTTGGATACAGCTACATATCAGGAAGCACAAGGAATTCTGGAAAAATTGTATAAAAGAAAGAAAAAAATGGTTGCTCATCATCTACTTTCTATGAGATATCAACAGCCCTCAGAAAACAATCAACAAATTTCTTTTGGAACTAAACAAACTTAGCAAAGATTGCACCTTTACAGTTGTTGCAGCTGAACAATACCATACAGAGATTGTAAGGGATGTATTCATTAATGGGTTATTATCAGTAAACATTTGGCAGCATCAACTAGAAAATGAAAACTTTACCTTCCAACAATCCTATGACCAAGCAAGATTTTAGATCTAGCTCAACCTAATGTAGAATCTTTCATTTCACAAGACTCTAACTGCAATGACTGAAGGACTCCTTTCCATTTCTGTTTCCTCTCAATTCCATGATTCTTTTAACTCACCAGAAACCATGGGCTCAATAAGGTGCACTTGTTTTTTCAGCATCTTTCATTGTCATGTCCAGTGAAAGACAATAACTATTTTTCATGTTGAAAAAAGGGGTCACTGGTTTAAAGTCTGTAAAACAAAAAATAGAATGCTTCAATACCCTGCACTTTCTCATTGGCTTTATCTAGTTGCTTATCAAAATCTACTATAAAAATCAAGGCTAATGGACTCCTTCTAGACATGCTGGTTGATACAGGTAGCACAGAAATTTTATTGACACAGATATCATGAATTCAATTTGGTGGAAAAATTTTCCATGCTCTAGCAGAGTAGCAATGGCTAATGTAGTATTACTTGTCTCAAGTACTTGAATACTGGTCAGCTGATTTGAAAATAAAAGTGTCCTCATATAATAAAGTGAAATTCTTAATAATGAAGAACCTCTGCTGTAGTGTAATACTAAGATATGATTTCCCTTGACAGCAAATCGTCATTAAAATGTAGACTAATAGCCATAAAATGAAGACAGCATACAAATGAAGAAAAACAGTTCATTAATACTGTGATTAAAAGAATACTTAGAGAAGGAATAATAGAACCAAACAACTCTTCATGAATAGCACACATTTTTGTAACAGCTTAAAAAAACCCCAAAGTTTACCCTGCTGGATGTATATGTTATATACCTGTTTATGTCAGATATATATTTTTTCTATCAAAACAATGCTGGGCCCAACAATGTTTAGACAAATGCTGCAGCCATGAAGACAACAATGATACTCAAATTTTATAATGTAGGGAATTACCTTTCAACCTGACTTCCACGTAAATTAATCTGCTTTTTCTTAAACAACTTTGAATAATTTAGTTGGGGAACACTCAACCTGATTTTCACTGGAACCAAATGTCACTTCTTTTTCATAAATTGTCAGGGAAATAAACTGCTTCTTCTTCATCTTCTTCATCACTGTAAAAAATAATTAACCTCTGTTTCTTTCTCATCTTCTTTTTCCTCATCATCCCAGAAGCAATAACAATCTGCAACAAATGTCTTTGTTGAAATAACAGACTGGACCTAAATGTAAATAAAACATCCATTATATTTTCTTTTTCTTTTTCAAATATATAATTGTGTACTTGCACAGCAATCCCTCTTTTATACAATTTTTATTAAAAAACTGACAAGGTACTGTGGTTAAGTTTTTTATTTAATTTTTTTCTTTTGTTCTTGTAATTTTCTTCTTTTTTGTACATAAACTATATAGAAATTGTATGAATATGCTGTATGTCTGAGCACTTTTGGCTATATTTTTAGCCATGAAGGATGATTTTATTTTTTATTTTAAATAAATGAATGGATTTTTTTTATAAGCATATTTAGAGTTATAGGAATGTTTCACCTTATATATGAGAAAGAAAGACAGAGAAAAACTGATTCTTTAAAAGTTTGCATATATATATGAAATGGCCTCAAAAATTTCAAAAGTTATGTTTAAAAAGCCTTACTATATTTTAACATCATCTTCCTTGAAATAGTCTCCTTGCATAGCAATACACCAGTCCCAGCATTCCTGCTACTTTTGGAATCCGGACAGGAAGTTGTTTTTTGGAAGTGAGTCAAGAACCTTCACTAATTTGGTCAGGATCTTAGCAATGGTATTAAAATGGTAACTTGCAAAGTGATTACAGCATTTTCAGCTTGGACAAGAGATAGAAGTCTGCTGATGCAAAATCTAGCAAATAGAGTGGGTGTGGAAGTGATATAATGTTGTTTTTGGCAAGAAGTTTATGCATGAGAAGAACTCAGTGATAGGGTGCATAGTCCCCCCATGAAGAATCCAATTCTTTGTGCTCCACAGATCCTGTTGCTTTTGCTGAATGTCCTCTCTCAAAAACCTCAGAATGTTACAGTAGAATTCTTGATTGATGGTATGACCATGGTAGATGAATTCTTGATGTACAATAAGTTGGATGTAACAAAACCAATTAGGATAGCCTTGACTGAGCTGCAGATATGTTGTGCCTTCTTTGTTCATGGAGATGAAGAGCTATGTTGAGTACTGCTTTGTCTCATGGCTGTACCTGTAGATCCAACTCTCATCACTGGAGATGATCCTTGACATGAAGGATGGGTCATCAGCAGCACACTAATGGAGATCATGACAGACATAATGTTCTTTCTTTTCAGTGGTCAGCATGTGGAGAACAAACTTGACAGTGACACGTTGCATGTTCAATTCAAATATTAGGATTGTCTGCATGAACCCACCAAAAACATCTACAATGTTGTTGATTGTCCTCCAATGATACTCAATTCACAAACTGATTAATTTTCTCCACATTTCCAGGGGGTGACGCTTGTGGTAGGTCTTCCAGATCACTTGTCATTTTCCAGGGATGTTCTGCTTTTGTAACACCTGGAAACACTGTGTACAAATCATGCCCTCAGTGCTGTAAGCTTGCTTAATATATCTGTAGCAGACTTCCGAAGTTGAATGCAAAATTTCATGTTGGCTCTTTGTTCCAACTTTCTGTTTATGACAAAATTGTTGGATACAAATTTCACAACTTGTGAAGTGATTACAGCAATGTCACTCAGCACACTGGCACATGACGGTTGCTTCTAGCTATCATTGCATACACAACCATGTATTACCATCTGATGGCATGCTACAGAACTAGTATATATATATATATATATATATATATGCATGTTTCATTAAAAATGAGAGACAAATTATTATGGTTAAATTTTTATGTAATTTTTCATGTGGTCTTATGATTTTTTTCTTTTCAGAACATAAATTATATAAAAATTATCTGAATGTTTTGTTTTTTTGAGGATGGATTTAATTTTACATGTAACTGAATATATATATTGTTATATATGTTCATCAAGTAGTGTGTATGTTTTATGTTGTGAACATGGTAAGAATGTTGTTAGTGTGTTTGTAGTTGATATTATTGAGTGTTGGATTTTTCGTTTTTATTAAGAATTCTTCCATTATTAATATTTAATTAATAGTATAATTATTTATGAAATTGGTTGGATCAAGAACACAGTTCTTCAAAGGATATGCAAATTTGTAAATAATATTGGTTTGCTGTAGTTTACAAATTTAAATGTTCTTTGAAGAACTGTGTTCTTGATCCACTCAACTTCGTAAGTAATTTTATCAGTCATAGAACTACAAAATTGATGTAAAGACTCATGTTGCATCTCACAGACCAGAGCTCAATTCAATTTCATTTAAACCCATGTGGAGGCCTATCAAACCCTATCCATAACATACTTGTTAACAACACAATTATGAAAGAACCATCTGCATGCAAAAACAGCTAAAAATAATGGATAAATTATTAATAAAAAATAAAAACCCAACATTCAATAATATCAATTATGAACACGCTAACTAAAACATGCTAAAAAAAGAAAAAAAATCATAAGATCACATGAAAAATTACATAAAAAACTTAACCATACAACCTTATCTGTGATTTTTAATGAAACCTGCATAAAAGAGAGATTGCTG
Organism: Ascarosepion bandense; assembly: GCA_037127315.1. NCBI lineage: Eukaryota > Metazoa > Mollusca > Cephalopoda > Sepiida > Sepiidae > Ascarosepion > Ascarosepion bandense. The sequence continues at coordinate 1,457,050 of JBBBDQ010000184.1, forward strand.
CCCAAATGTACAATGTGTGTGTGTGTGTGTGTGTGTGTGTGATTAAACATTCTGAATGTAACAGTTAAACTGTAAATGAAAATGTTAAACTTCTAAGAATCATATAACTTTGAAGATATTATGTATTTTAGCAAATTATAAAAAGTAAACCAATATGTAAAATCTTTAAAAGAAAATATGTATTTTTACCTATCTGTAAATTAAAACGCCAGTGTCAAAAACAATGAGAGGAAATAATTTATTAAATTTTTTTAATGGTATATTTGTTTAATTAAATATATTATTCAAGCATCGATCCAGATATAATAGAAGAAAAAAACTACACAATAAAATGCAAGATATTTTAATTCTTTACTATCTTACACTTTTATCATAATTATTTATTTTTATAATAGATATTATTAAAGGTATCAAGCAAAAATGAGTTCTGTCAATAGTTTTTTGAGAAATGCACATTAAATATCAAAGTGAACATGTTTTTAAGCAAATTTAACTTCTTCATATATGTACACTTTCACACAACTATACATGTGCAATTTTACAATGCTTCTTTGAGAAATTTAATAGTTTCTAAAAACCTGAGACTTCACTTCCAATTTTGTTATCAACAGTTTAACTACTGTTATTTGCCATTCAACTGTGTTATATGTACAAGAATTAGTTCCAGTATGTCTGTGCTTTGCTTAATCTCTGGGTGTACAAACAATAAATCTAACACATACATATTTACACACTTTCACACATAAACATATATTTGCTTTTATAAATACTAACTCAGCCTAAAAAAAAAACAGGAGCAACACATATCAGTATCACCTGTTTCTATTGGTCAATAAACAAACCAATCAAATCCCATATTAGATTACCTCTAGTTTGTTTTGTTATGTTTTTTTTAACTTCCTTTCAAGATTTTCTTTCATTTTCCTCCCTAAGTTTTTTCTTTCTTTTAGGTGTTGTTACTGTTGCAGAGTTTTCTTTTTTATTCCTCTTTATTGCTCACATGTGTCTTCATTAGTTGAAATAAGGGCAACTGTAGGCATTTTTTTTTCTTTTTGAGTAAGAGAAAGTTGGTTTACATGTTCAAAACAGGTTCTTCTTGCTTTATTTTCTTCTATTTAGTTATTACCAGGATTATCTTAACACATCACTCAATAAATCCCAGGCCTAACTAATAAAACAATAACTTTTAGACAAAATTTGACTTTATTTATCAAAATAGTCTCCTTTTAGGGTGATACACTGATTCTAATGCTTCTCTAAAAATTTGGTGCCTTTTTTTGTAGAATGATTTGTCTTTGGCCTCAAATTACACCTCAGTTTCCAATATTATTTCTTCAGGGGAGTCAAATCTCTTTCCCTGGAGCATTCTTTTGAGGTCTGCAAACAGACAGTAGTCCCTGGGTGTCAGATCTGGAGAATAGGGTAGATGTGGAAGCAATTCAAAGTGCAATTCATATAGTTTTGCCATTGTTGCAATCTACTTGTGATATAGTGTATTGTCTTAGTGAAAGATCACTTTTTTCTTTTTCATTTGTGGCTTCTTTTTGGCAATTTTTTCTTCAAACACACCAATAATGCTATATAATGCACTATTGATGCTTCTTTCTTTCTCAAGGTAATTGATGAACAAAATACCTTGCACATCCCAAAATATGGAGGCCAAAACTTTGCCTGCTGATGTTTGTATCTTTGGTTGCTTCGGGCAGCTTTCACCTGCAGCTGTCCACTCAGCTGACTGCCAATTTGACTCTGGAGTGAAGTGGTGGATCCATGTTTCATCCATTGTCATATATTTATACAAAAACTTCTTCTTGTTGCATTGAAACAGTCGCAAACAACATTCTGAATCATCAATGCATTGTTGTTTTTGATCGACTGTGAGCAAACATGGCACCCACTTTTAACATAGCTTTCTCATTGACAAATGCTTGTGCAAAAGGGTGAATACACTGCTTTCTGATATGTTCAACTCCTCTGCTATCTCACGCAACTTCAATTTACAATCGGCCAAAATGAGTATATGGATTTTTTTTGGTGTTTTGTAGGACAACTGCCTATTTTTGGCAACCTGAGCATTCAGCATCATTTGTGTTTGTCTGGCCGCATTTAAAGTCAACATACCACCTCTTAACCATTCTTTCTGATGAAGCAGAGTCGGGACAATGCCTATCAAGCCATTGCTTTGCTTGAACAGTATTTTTTTTCATCAGGAAGCAATACTTTATGAATACATGAAATTCAGATTTTTCCATTGTTTTGAAAATTTGCAACAGTAGCATCACTTAAATAACTGTAATTTGTAAACTACTGGGCCCAAATTTTGCTATGTGCCATTTGAAGGTTAGTACTTTATAAAAAGTACTAACTTTGAGTTTACATTGAGCTCTCTCTTGGATCAGTTTTAATATTTAATCTAATATTACTAGGATCCATTAGTATTATTTATCAAATTTTTCCTGGATTTATTATCATTATATACATATAATGTTTTTAAATTAGGATATAGATATCCTGACAAAGTTTTTAAATTTGAGAAATCAAAATAAATTTGATTAAAAATAAAATTGATTATGCATTTTGCCATTTAAGGCTTCATCAGATCCAAAATTAAAATAATAAAAAGTGTGTATGTGTACTTGTGTGTATGCTTAAATAATGAATTTTAGTACTTTTTCTCTAAGCTAGTGCTCAGGATTAAAGAAGAAAGAAAATGAGTGACTTTTAAAAAAGTTGTTAATATTTATTCTGTATCTTTTCTTTACAATTCTTAGTTCAAGTCAAATGTTGTTAATGTATTTTCCAAGCTTTTTGTATTGAATTAAAGGAAAACCCTTTTCTCGTTATCAGAATGGCTCAATCTCATATACGGTGAAGCTTGAGGGGATGTGTGTTGTGGTTCAGTGGGTATCGGCTTGGAATGAGAAATCAGGGAACCAAGTTCAAATTCCAGTTGAATTCCTTGCATTCACTTACGCGCAAATACCCTTGAGAAAGGTATTAATCCTTCTCTTCCTTCCTCTTATGGTTAAATAACAGGACAGATTGGGTTCTATAGCCTTGGCTGGCAACCAGTCTACCATAGAAAGTAATGATTGCCCAAGCATATATCATGTATGGTACTTAACTGACTAACTGAATGTATCAAGAGGGACTGCTGAAAAATTCTCAGCTCATCTAAGAAACCTTTTCAAAAAGAAAGCGCTGATATTTGGTAGCTTTTGGGAAGTAGACTGGCTAAGAAATTTTCAGTGTCCACTCATATATGAATTATATATTAAATCCCTTAATTAGCATACAGACTTATTAAATATGATATGATATCATAGGTAACATGTAGCATTTGAGTAAATGAAGATAAGTGTTTCTAGTTCTTGATTGTTATACACACCTCTCCTTCACTTCTCAACAGTCAATACTTATAAAATTCACAACAGCCATATAGCTTAAATATTAACATTTTGTTGGCAACTGCACTTGATATTCTATTAAGTTTTCAGTCATTTGCTGTCATATTAAGTCTCTCTTATGTAAGTATGTTTTGTCCAGTTTCTCCTAAACTCAGAAAAAAACAACATTTCCTCCCCTCATCTACAGCTCTAAATTCATTCACAACCAATCCTTTGTTTGTTTCTAGACTCAGTCAAATATGATGTCAGGAACAATTTCAATAAAAAAAGGTGAAATTTAAGCAAGAGAGCACAGAGAGAAGCTTGAAATATAATTCAAATTAATTCAAAACAGTGTTTCTTAAACATAGACGGCTGTAATGTTTTTAATTCTGTATCAAATTAAAAATGTGAATTTTTCAAATCTTTTGTATATCCTAATTCCTCTTTCCAGTTTTTTTTTTAAATGCTCATAAATAAGAAAAGTGTAAAGTGTTGTTGCAAATTTCTTCTAGATTTGGCCAAGAAACAATTTTAAAAAAGTTGATCAGTTTTTGAGAATTGAATTAAACAGAGACTTTTTCTGCACCCACTTGTAATAGTATTTTCCTGCAGCTCCTTGCTATATTTACAGGACAGCTAGGTAACATGAGACATAATGAAAAAATAACCCCCACAATTTCTTGCTCATTATTGTTAATTATCTCATTGCTGTAAACTTAGTTGGTTTGACTACAACCTCTGCTAATTTTTTAATTGTTCTTAAAAAGAGATTCCAAGTGGTCTGTTGTTTATTTAAATTATTTAAAATGTTTGTAATTTTCTGTCATATCATGGAGCTTTACTTTGTGTCATTGACCTGAACAGTAAATTCTACAAACTGTATTTATAACTTTCCCATTATACAAACTCAGTTTTATGTATTGTCTACAGGAATTACTATGTTGGTCAATTAAATTTATCATTAACTTCATTTTTGTTTTGCATTACATTTTACATGTTTCTTTAACATTGAATGAGTCACATTCAAATGTCATTCTGTAAAGATCTTTGTAATTTGTGCATGATACTTATCCTTTCAAGTTGCCAAAAAGCATATATCATTACTATTTATTAAATTAGAATAAAGTGGCCATTTTTGCAGTAGCTAATGTAAAGTCAAAATGAAGTTCGGAAAATAAATTGGAAAAATAAAAACAAAGAGCAGAAAAAAACCCTAAATATCAGGTGTAAAATTTACAAAAGTAAAGTTGCATTAATATAAAAAATGCTGAAATATTTTTAGCCCAACCAAGAAAGGATTTTCTTCAAAATTTTGATGTTTTGTCATTTTGGGAATTGGGTTAAACTGAAAATATTTCAGCAGCTTCTTGCATAAAACAAACATTTTGAGGTATTTGATAAAATTACTATTTGGGGAACATATTCAGACAAAAATAAAGTTCATAACTTCTCAGTTCATGATCTTTGTACTTTATCAGAAAATCTGGATAAATCTGATAGATTAAAATTATTTACCCTCCCCCATCTAGAATCAACATTGGATCATGAGATGTTCTTGTAATTAAAAAAAAAAAGAGGAAAATATGGCAGATGTCATTCTTTGTGCATATGCAACCATAAGTTACACAGTAGCACCTAAAAAAATTAGTACTTACTACTCAGAATAAATGGCTAATAGTGGAGGTCTCCTAATTGAAATGATTGAATGATACACATGATGAGGGTCAAAGAATGCATTGACTGAAACTTAGTAAAACTAGCAAAAATAGAAATGTTTGTCTGAATACTTTTAATTACATTTTAGAATTGTTGATTATTTTGATAAATGATTTTCTTAAATATATCAGAAATCTCCATTGAACAAAACAAAAATTCATTTTAACTACTTATTCTGAGTTTTGTAATCATAAAAAAATTGATACAAAATATATACTTTTGATAGGAATAAATAACAACACATTTACATTGTTTCTTGTTGCAATTTTTCTTATTATAAGAAACTTAAAAAATAACTATTTCTCTTTTTATGTATGAACTACAAATCAATAATATATATATATTATATATATTATATATGTTGTATATATATATATATATATATATATATATATATGCAACAACCACTTCACTATATCATCTGAAATTATGCAACACCAACCAATTCAAACAAGAAAGTTAAATTATCTCTTATAAAAAAATTCAAAACAGCTAACCTCATTGTTGATAATAATAATTCACCAGCAAAATATAAACTGCAAAGAACCAGTGCTATTTATGAATTTCTGTCATTTTTATTGAAACCTGCATAAATGAGAGGTTGTTGCCCAAATACACAATATATAAATAGAATAAGTAAAGAACAAGTAGGAAAAATTGTCTTTAATCTAACATGTTTCACTTATAACAAGCTTCTTCAGAGATTTATTAAAGATGAATGATTTAAAAATCCGAGAGACAGTACGTTGATTGAGGTATAGTTTTATCGGTCAGATACGTGTCATGTGTGATATACATATATATAAACATATATCATTAAATATAACAGACAATGAATGTCTATTATGTTTAAACATGAGCCGTTCTAAGCATTGTATTTTGGCTTTAATTTCTGTTGAAAATAAAGATAAAAATTGTCCAACATTTGGATATTTTTTTATTATGCTGGTTCTAAGCATTCAGCTGACATGAGCCATCTTCAGAGTGGTTCTAAGAATGTCAACATAAAGATATCCACCATTAAATATTATATTCTCTTGTGTTGACATAAAACATTGCTATGTGACAATAACAGTCATCAGATAGCAGATGCAGGTTGTAAATTAATAATGTGAGAAACTGAAATGTTAACAAAACCATATATCTAAATACAATGTAATGTGTTGTGACTTGACTGAAATGTGATTTTATTGCTTAAATTTAAAAGTTTTCATGCTTAATTGAAGGATTGATTTTGTTTTATTTTGTTTTTCTAGCCAAAATTTCAACACCTGGACTTTAACTAAGTTAAAACTTAGCAAGTCACCATCATTTTCTCTCTATTGGAGTGGATGGACTGGGCTATCATTTAGGATGCGTTTCGGATTTTTCTCTTTTCCAAACTTTTCACTCTTTATTTTATTTTATTTTTTTATTTTTTATTTTTTATTTTATATTTCAATTGGAGTAGATAGACTAAACTATCGCCCGGTTCACACTCCACCCACATCTATTGAACAGGTGAAGTGGCTCATCCCTTGTTTCCTGTTTAGGATGCGGTTTCCGTTTTTCTCTTTTCAAATCTTTTCACTCTTTTCTTTATTTTTTTTTTCAATTGGTATAGATAGACTAAACTATCGCCAAGTTCACACTCCACCCACGTCTATTGAACAAGGTGAAGAGGCTCATCCCTTGTTCCCTGTTTGGATGTGCTTTCCGGCTTTCTCTTTTCCAATCTTTTTACTCTTACATAGCCCCCTGCGCATCAGTGGCGTTATCGCCTTGCTCGGAGTGATATGATTAAAAAAATAAATTATTATGCATTTGGTTGCAATAGTTTTGCAATAATATTCAAATGACTAAAGCAATATAAATACTTTTCAATACTTTCACACTCCACCCTCGCCTATTGAACAGGTGAAGTGGCTCATCACTTGTTTCTTGTTCAGGATGCGATTTCCGGTTTTCTCTTTTCCAATCTTCTCACTTTTTTTTTTCAATTGGAGTAGATAGACTAAACTATCGCCCGGTTCACACTCCACCCACGTCTATTGAATAGGTGAAGAGGATCATCCCTTGTTTCCTGTTTAGGATGCAGTTTCTGGTTTTCACTTTTCCAATCTTCTCACTTTTTTTTTTTTCAATTGGAGTAGATAGACTAAACTATTGCCATGTTCACACTCCACCCTTGCCTATTGAACAGGTGAAGAGGCTGATCCCTTGTTTCCTGTTTAGGATGCGGTTTCCGGTTTTCTCTTTTCCAATCTTCTCACTTTATTTTTTTCTTTTTTTTTCAATTTGAGTAGATTGACTAAAATATGGTGTCTATTGAACAGGTGAAGAGGCTCATCCTTTGTTTCCTGTTTAGGATGCAGTTTCTTGTTTTCTCTTTTCCGATCTTCTCAATTTTTTTTTGTTTTTCAATTGGAGTAGATAGACTAAACTATCGACCAGTTCACACTCCACCCACGTCAATTCAACAAGGTGAAGAGGTTCATCACTTGTTTCCTGTTTAGGATGCAGTTTCTGGTTTTCTCTTTTCCAATCTTCTCACTTTTTTTTTTCAATTGGAGTAGATTGACTAAACTATCGCCCGGTTCACACTCCACCCACGTCTATTGAACAGGTGAAGAGGCTCATTTCTTGTTTCCTGTTTAGGATGTGGTTTCCGGTCTTTTCTTTTCCAATCTTCTCACTCCTATGTAGCCCCCTGCACATCAGTGGCGTTACCGCCTTGCTCGGGATGATATGATTAAAAAAAAAAATGCTCAATATTAACTGTTTTTCATTAGTTGGATTGAAAAATAGATAAGCCAAAAGATTATGAACACTTTTCTAATATGGTGTTTGTTCTCTATGTGCCTGCAAAACATATCTTGAACTGACAAATGGCTGAAATATTCTAAAAGTACAATGTTGCTGGAATTCAGACATTTATTTTTCCATTACCCAATTCCTTACTCAAATTGTTGACTTCCCTACTTGTTTCCCCAGCTAAACCCAGCAACAGGCTTCTCTCCTTGATTTATGTCTTTTCTCTTCTCCTCACTCTGGCTGAGCTTTACAACACCTCCCCCCTTGGTAATTTGAACTACTCTGTCGTAGCTATTGATATCTTGCTCTAATTGTCTATTAAACAAGAAATCCCTATACATAAGACCTCTGACTGGGACTCACTCCATGATTTTCTTCATGATGCCTCTTGGACTGACATCTTTAACCTCCCAATTGAATATTGCACCACTGAGGTTTTTTATTGGGTCAAAACTGGCATAGACACTTTCATCTCTTCTTGGAAATACTAAGTGAAACCTCAGTCCTCTCCATGGTTCACATCAGCAGGCTCAGCTGCTATAACACAGAAATCACTATTTTTGGCTATACCAGCATGGTGGCTCCTGTTTCAACCAGTGCTTTTTCATTGCTGCTTGAATAAACATTTAATATTTTCACTGTTTACTGTGAAAATAAAGCACCACATAGTCTCTAACAACTTTGGCTCTTGTGATTACTGGCAGTTCTGTAATAGGGCATTAAATAAGTGTAAGGTCTCTATTCCTCTCCTCTTCAATCAATTTGAGGTGTTATCATCCTCTGCTGATAAACCTGAATGCATTGCCCATAAATTCTCATCAAACTCTACTCTTGACTCATTTGGAGTATCCCTGCCTAACTTTCCACTTAGAACTGAGTCTGTTGAGTAATATACATATAATTTTTTCTGCTATCATCTCTAACCAAGATACCCACAAAGTATGTGGACCCAGTGCTATCCTCGTAAGAATCATTAAGAAGTGTGCTCTTGAACTGGCTCCTGTTATCTCATAAACTGTATAATAAATGCCTCACTGCCTCCTGTATTCATGCATGCTGCAAATCATCTGTTGTTCTAGTTTTTAAGAACTCTTATTCTTTCAACTATCAGCTTATTAGCCTGCTACCTCTTTTTAGGAAACTTCTAGAGGCCCTGATCAATGCTGAATTGGTTCATCATCTCTCATCACAGAGCCTTTTCTCAGACAATCAGTATGGCTTTTGTTTCTCCAGATCAACTGCTGATATACTGATGATAATTGTGGAATGATATGCTCTAGCTAAAAAATGATGAAGCCCAGGCTGTAGCATTGGACATCTCAAAAGCCTTGGACAGGGTCTGGCATTCAAGTCTTCTCTACAAGCTGAAAAGTTACAGTGTCTCCAGACACTTTTTTGAACTTATCCAGTCTTTCCTATCAAACCATGAAATGAAAGTTATTTTGAATAGCCCCTTGTTTAGACACTTTCATACTAAAGTGGGTGTCTCCTAGGACTCTATCCTTTGCCCTACTCTGCTTTTAATTTTCATTAATGACCTTCCTGATGACATCAGTTCTTAACTTGGTATCTACACTGATGGCACAACCATTGACTCCTGCCTCAATAGTAAGGCTGATCAGTCCAGCTGATGTCTAAAATGATCTAAAGTCTGTTGTTAACTGGAGCAAAAATGGTTTGTTAATTTTAATGCCTTCAAAACTAAACTTCTCTTTATTAATCATTTGAGAGATCCCTCCTCTCTGCCTTCCATCAGCATGGCTGATGCTGACCTCATTGCACCTTTTCAGGCTCACATTCTCAGCTGACATGAAGTGGAAAGACTATATTGTATACATTGCTAGGTCAGCTGATAAGAAAGTTGGTTCACCGAGTCAGGTGAGACAAGTTTTCTCTCCAGAATCTATCTTACATATCCATAAGTTTGCCATTTGTCCATGCTTAAAATATTGCTACCATATATGGCCCAGTGCCCCTGCTATCTACCTTGAGCTCCTTGATAAGATCCAAAGAAGAATAATCAATACTATAGGCTCTGATCTGGCATCTTGAATTTAGTCACTTTCCCATCACTATAAAGTGACTATTTTTTATACAGGGTGTTGCAGCAAAATTCGACACTTGACTAAAAGAAAACAAAATAGGCAATAAAAACAAAATTTGTATATGCAGAGGCCCAACAGTTTAGTTAGCAACAGTTAGAGTTACATACTACATTATTTTTCAATGTAATCTCAGCCGGCAGTGACAACTATCTCAAGGTGGGCACAAAATGAGTCACATGCTTTGGCGACAATGTCCACGATGACAGCTTTTAGAGAGTCAACCATGTTGTGGGCATGCTTGTTGATATTGGCCTTGATCATGCCCCCAGATGATATAGTCCTGTTGCAGTCAGGTGAGTAGGGCAGCCACAAGTCCAGCAACCAGTGGTAAAGAACATTGTTGAGCAGCCATGCCTGGGTAGTCTTGGCCTTGTGTACAGGAGCGGAGTCCTGCTGGAAGACATAGGGGCATCCAGCGGTGATGCCATTCATCCAGGGCTTCACAACCCTCCTCAGCACCTTCTGATAGTTCTCAGTGGTGACTCATAGGCCCTTTTAAAAGAATGTTGAGGTTCTTCTCTGATGAAAAGAATTTCATCCCGAACCAGATGAGCAACAGTCAGAACAACATGTGAATCTGCAAAGACATCGAGGAGTTTCCCGTCATGAAGTACACAAAGTTTCTCTCCTTCATCACGGTCCTTGGTATGGTATCATCTCCAGTCATGCCTTCGTTCTTCTTTCAAGTTAGCTCGATTCAAGAAAATACCTTGTTTTATTTAAAAAATGTGGCAAAAAATGCTTGTTTCAATTACATGAATTGCAGGTTTTTCATTATGTCACATGGAATTTTATTTTGAGAATAGAGAAATTTGCTATACAAAAGTCTTCAGAAACATATGTTCATTTGAAACAATATATTCTAGGACCATTTAAATGTAAAATAATTGTGATTTGTGTATGTATTTATCTATGTGTAATTGAATATTTATGCAGCAGTCTCTCTTTCCTATATATTTAAAATCCTCAATGAAGATGTAATTGTAGTTTAGATGATCTAAAATCATCTTTAATGAAATTTATAAATTTGAAGTGCTATTTGTGAATATATATATAAGTGCAAATTTTTAGATTATGAAGATATTTAGGTGTGATTTTTAATAAGCCTAGTTTCATGCAATAAAAGTAGGAAATTAAAGAGAATGGCAGAAATGGAATTGAGAATCAGCACTTAAAATCCTTGCTTTTACATGAGTTTAAATTTTAATATTTGACACAGGCGGGAGATATGTAACAGACTCAGTTATAAATCAGGAACTATATGTTTATTTGCATGATGCATCTATCAATCAATCTTTCTATAATGCCAATATGTTTATAAGCATACATATATAATACTAGATACCTTGAAAAAAAAGCTATGCATAAGGTTTAAAATGCATTTTAAAAGAAGAAATATTTCTTGAAGCTTAAATTTTAGATTTAATTCCATGTTAATAGATTAAATTTAATATTCCTAAGGAGCAAAATACTTTGGTGTATTTCAAAATGAATCTAAATTGATTAGAATCATTTTTTTTCCTGATTATCAGTAAAATCTATAAATTTGTTCATGTTAACAAATTTGTCAATACAATATAACTATCATTACTAAAAAATAAAATATAGTTTTTGAAAATGCTATTTCAGAAAAGTTTCTCATTTAAAGTTCAATTAATCTGAATTGAAACAATGATTGTTTACATTTAGTTTAAAATATTGAAAAAAAGCATTGTTTTTTAAATGTTGGGTGTTTTTGAGTTGTCGAGTGATGGCTTGAGGTTTGGTAAATTTAAATAATGGGCACCTGATAGAAATAAAATTACATGATAAATACAATATGAACATCTTTTTATATAATATTTTATAACTATTCCGTAAACTTAAAATGCTAAAAATTTTAAGCATTTTAATATTTTATTGAATATTAAGTACTTCAGCTTTATAGCTTTACTTATGAAGAAACTTGTTGAGAAAATGATACTGTGGTGATACTGACCGAGCAAAAGCGAGGGACCGGAAGTTTGCTCTATAACAACCAGAAAGCGAATGAATAAAAATCATCTCTGCGGTGTATTCGTGCAGATGTTTCGGTTGAAAAATAAAAATTAACCAAATATCAAATTTCCATTTCACAAGCATACACAAATTTTATTTACCAGCCAATGGGAAGCCCGGAATCAAATACAAGCGTGAAATTCAAAACGAGTTTCTGATCCAAAAAGCAGATATAAAAAGCCAAGACAAAAGCAGACAGACAGACTGAAAAACAAGAGGAGAAGAGTATAATTAATATTCCCTTGACTTAAGTCAAGCGGCTACTATGTTTGCCTCCCTGATCTCTTTCCTTCCTCCCTGTCTCAAAAGTACTTACTGACCTCAGGAGTGACCTCTTCAAAGACATTCCTCACAAACAAACTTACTGACTTATGGACCTTAGAAGCGGCAACTTCAAAATGGACACATACCTCTACTCTCCACATTTCTATGCACTAATTATCTTTTTCAGCATTATATTATTTTCCATGAACACTTTAACCTCCGTTGGACTTATATTCAAGTATTATTTTAATTGTAAAAACATTAATTGATATGTGTATATATATATAAATGTTATTTTATACTCAAATTGCCTTTCTTGATTTTATAATCATTTTATGACTTATAGTGGGCTATCTTCCATGAGGCCAAATTTCGTTAACCTGCAACGGTATACAACTACCCTTCACTAAAACGGAATCCTACTACAACTACAAACGAAATAAGATATACCCGCTATAATACTAATAATTGTTAAATTTACTAAGTTACCATTCTTATTTTCTGATTATGTTGTGTATGGATGTCTGTATTTAGAAAAATTAACATGTTTATACACACAAAGAAATTAAAAATAATTTTTAAAATACTGGAGGTCATTGAATTGTAGTAAGCATTTCCATTTATGATTAATAAATACAGTTTTAATTTATTATCATTATCCCTTAACTGCAACAAATTAATACAGAATTTTAAATTTCAAACAATTATTATAATTAAAATTTAAAAAAATAAAAAGTTTTTTTAAAAATTCATTATTAATTCATTAAATCAAAAGCTTCTTTAATTAAATAATGTCTTAATTTTATTGCATCTTTTATTTTACAATTCAGAGCAGATTTTCTCTAACTGGGGGTCCTGCATGACAAAAAAAATTTCATGATTTAAATTCTCTCAGAATTTGACCTTATAACTAGTGTAAAGATTGAGTGATACAAAAAGAATTTCTTAAAATTTCATAAAACTGAACAAGTGAGAGGTAACAAATGTAAAAAATACTTTTATGAAAATTTCAAAACTAATTTCAATCATTTCTGAATAAATCCTGAAAGTTTCCTTAAAATGTGACAATTATTTGATTTTTGCAAGAATTTCATAATTAATGTGTTTTTCACTGCAAAAAAAATGTTTCAAATTTTCCTTTTCAAATCTATGGTCATGTGTTGACATCAGCAAAACAATAACTTTGACCAAAATTTTGAAGGTGCTAATGATAAAAATATAGCTTTTGTATAAAAAAATACATTGATCTTTCCTCTTAACAATCACACTAAGAGTTTGATAATAAAATTTGTGCATGTGCGTTTTGTAAGAGAGAGAGACCAAATGTCAGAATTTGAGAAGATTCCTTATTTATTACCACAGAATAACTTTTCAGCCCACATTTGTACTTGCATGTATATTTCATATCAAATGTAATTTGTATATTCTATCAGATTTGATTTTTTTTTTTTTAATCATTTCACCCCAAGCAAGGCATTCCATTGCCACTATTGCACATGGGGCTACATAGGGGAAGGTAAAGAGGAGGAGTGGTTAGGTGTAGGAAATGTCAGAAGGAAGGTAATAGTTGGGTAAGGATACTGAGGATGAGGGTTGGGCAGATGGGAAGAGTGTTTGAAAGAATGGGAGCGAGTTAGTGTGTTAGGAGGTGTCTATTGACCTTGCATTTAAACTCCTGGAGATTGTAGCTGTCGGGGAAGTAATCATGTGGAAGGGAATTCCACAGTCGAGAAGTGCGAGAAAAGAAACTGTTGGAGTAGAAGTTGCGGTTGCATTTTATTGGTTCCACTGTAAAAGGGTGGGATCTAGTTGCAAATCTAGTTTCTTGTGCAAATTCGTATCTAGTGGGCAGCAGTGATCTAAGTTCATTGGTGCAAAAGCCGTGAAAGTATTTATAGAAGAGACACAGGGAAGCCATGTCACACCAGTGAGAGAGATACTGCAGGCAGTCTGCCAAGTTGGTATCGATCACATTACAGACCCTCCGCTGTACCTTGTCGAGAAGCCCGAGGAGAATAGCCGACCAGATATGGCAGCAATATTCAATGCATGGGCGTATGGTAGATCTATATATGTGCAAGATAGATTCAGACAGAAAAAACTTCCGGGCCCTGCACAGAGAACTGACTTTCATAGCAGCGGACTTAGCAATGGATTCAATATAGTCATTCCATTTGAGGTCCGCTGTAAGTGTGAGACCAAGGAGGCATAGTGTTTTACTCTCTGGGAGGCAAGCCTGGTCCATGCTAATGGGAGGTATGTGCGATTGTTTATGATGGTTAATTGATAGTAGCTTTGTTTTAGAAGCATTAAAGCTTACGAGCCATTTCTTACCCCAGTCCACTATGGATTGGAGGTTCTTTTCAAGCTCGGCTGCAAGGTTAGCTTTGTCGCCTACACCAGATTTTTGGTCGAGGCGAGAGTAAACTGTGGTGTCATCGGCGTACATCAGTAAAATACATATTTTAATATATGTGTGTGCGTGTGTGTGTGCATGTGTGTGTGTGTGTGCGTGTGTGTGTGCGTGTGTGTGTGTGTGTGTGTGTGACTAATTCATATACATAAACCTTTATATACATATTAACCTACTAATCAGTCAACATAGAACAGCTAAACAATTTTCAATGGTAATGTTTCCATTTTAGAAGTCTATTCTAAAATGGCACTCCTTTTAAGTTAGAAGCACTGAAGCTAAGCTTCTTAAGAGGGAATTGGTCCATTTGATGTATTTTGTTTATTTATTTATTTTTGAATTAAACATATGGGGATTGATTCAGGGCTACTGGATATTTTTAGATAGTTTCTATTTGATGTTGATTGGTATATTACCATTAGAACCTATTTTCAAAATTTGGTCAAATGACCAAATCTAGAGATTTTTAGCACATTCTTATATTACTTGATTTTCGAAGCTATAGCCAAAGACCTTTTTATAAAACTTAAGTTAGTATATGATAATATTTAATAGCAGATTAGTTAAATAACAGTTTCTTTTAACCCAAAAGCATTCCTTTATTTTCATTCTAAAAATATTTTAATTGAAGAGATAAAAAGAAAATTTTACTTTTCACTCTGTAAGTAGATATGAGATTTGATGAAAGCACTAAGGTAAGGGTTATAAAAAAGGACTGGAATATAGTAAGACAGGATGTTTATGAGTTGAGGGAATGTCAAAGAGTTCCTGGAGAGAAGTAATTGATGGGGTGATATGTGAATGAGAATGAGGTGGTTGATGAGGGGTTCTTGGTACATATTCTTGATAAGACAGAAGTTTAATGACAGTTTTATTCCTAGTTATGAACTATGAGCTAGTAACAGGAACTACAAACCCTCAGATCTAGTTAAGAACCATTTCTCTTCTTAAATATATAAAGGAATTGATCAAATCTTAGGGGTGATCCTACTAAGATTACATTCTTATCTTTCATATTCTCTAAATTACATTTTCTGTCCTTTAGAAAAGGGGTTTTATGGAGAAAATGAAGAAGACTTTGGCAATTCTATTAGTCATTTTTGTATTGTCATAGATGGTTTGCGTTAGACAATTTTTTTCATAATCATTATTACCTCGCTCAAATCAATAATACATCAGGGTTGAGTGAAATATTCCCAATTAGTACTTTTGTATTTGAACCTCTTGGAATACTATATTGATTAGCCATAAGTGTTTTTATTAAATATTCCAAGACATTTTTGAACTATTGAATTTATTCTTTTGTTGTTATTACATTATTTTTGACAATCCAAATTCAATTTAATCCCTTTCCATCTGGATTGTACACTTTTATGCAATCCATATAGAAAGTAAGTGGATTTTTTATTGTTTTTTAGAGGAGAGGATAAAACAAAACAAAATATCAGACCACAAAATCAATTCATTTCTAGCAATAAAAACCACACAGGCAGTTCTTAGTAAACTGTATAAAATAAGTGATTCTATATTTTTTTATATGAAATATGTTATTATGCCAAAATAATATTTATATAGGCTAAGGCAAACTCAAAGTAAACTCTCTCTCTCTCTCTCTCTCTCTATATATATATATATATATATATATATATATATATATATATATATAAGTGAACATTGAAGTCAACACTCAGAGGTGACAGACTGCTGCATACTAAGTGCAATCATCAGGCCAAATGTGTTGGGTTTTTCCTTGGATATTTATATATACAGGATCAGTGGTGCATTGTGGTTAATCCTTCTAATGGTTATTTTGGCAGGAGTGGTTTGTTTATTTATTTATTTTACTTGTTTTTATTGTTATATTTATATTTATTCCTTTTGGTTTATTTATTTATTTGGATTTGTTATTCATTTATTTATTTTTATTTTATTTTATCTAATGGTTATTATGCCAGCAGTAGTTTGTTAATTCGTTTATTATTTGCTTATTTGTTCTTTATTTTTATTTATTTATTCTTTTCAATTTTTTGATTTTTAAGTAACATAGTAAAAATTTGTTTTCACAATTGCATTTTGAGATGAGTTTACATCATTTATTTAGTAGTTTGTTTTGGTCTGGGAATGTAATAATAGCTATTTTTTCACTCAAACAAAGTCTGCAGGTTTTAAATTGGTTGTTTTAGGCTGATGTTCTTTCCGCAATTTCCATGATATTTTTGGTGTAATTTGAGTTTTGTTTTTAATTTCCCAGATATACTTAGAAAGCATTGAGCTGTTTGCATATTTAATACTTGTGAAAGCTGTTTTGTGTGCAAAGTTTTTTTGTTTCCAGGGTCCTTCTGTTATTCCTATGTATATTTTTTCCTCATTATCTGGTGATCTTACAGTTATTTGGTATATTATGCTGTTTTGTAAACAATTACTGTTTAAGGGACATTAATTCCTTATTCTGCAGTTACACACAGGTTTAATTTGTTTGGGTTGTTGATAGTTTTTCTGCTGTGCTTTTTTATTATTTGTACCATGTTCTCAATGCAACTGTAGCTGATTTTCACTGTGATTTTGTTGAATATTTTGTGAAGAGTGCTTGATTCTGGGAAGCGTTTAAGTAAGAGTTTGAAGAATATTTTTCTTATGTTTGTTTTTAGGGTTTTACTAAGGGTGAGTTGGACCATATGATATTTCTCTTCCTGTTGTCATTTTTTGTGCTTGGTGGTGAGTATGTGAGTATGGCTGAGAATCCACTATCCTTTAGGGCTGTTTCATAGATTTTTTTAGCTTCGTTAAATATGGTTTGATTGGAAGAGTTGTCGGGAAGCTTGTATTCAATTGATTTTGGTGTCTGTCTGATTATAAATGGCGGATGATTGGAAGAAGTGTGTATATGCAGTGGCTTATAGTTGGGTTTTCTGTATGGTTTATATATATCTTTTCTGTATGGTTTATATATATCTTTTCTGTATGGTTTATATATATCTTTTCTGTATGGTTTATATATATCTTTTCTGTATGGTTTATATATATCTTTTCTGTATGGTTTATATATATCTTTTCTTAGGTTGAAGGTAACATCTGGAAAATCTACTACGCTTAAGTTAGTTTTCCTGTCTATGTCAATTTTTTGTCAACTGTTCTTTTTGAAAATCTTTATAATTACTTTTTTGGTTTTGTCTGTGTGTTGTTTGTTACAGTTTCTTAAGATTATAAGACCGTCATCCCTGTAGAGTCCTGTATCATTTCTATCTATTATTTTGCTTAGTTTATATATGAACTAAGCAAAATAATAGATAGAAATATAAAAATATAAATATAAAAATAAAAACAAGTAAAATAAATTTATCAAAATAGATAAATAAAAAATAAACTAACCACTCCCACCAAAATAACTTTTAGAAGGATTACTCTAAATTGGCGGATGTGCGTTGTGGTCCAGTGACTATCGGCTCGGAACGAGAAGCCGGGGAGTCGAGTTTGAATTCCAGTTGAATCCATTGTATTCACTTACGCGCAAATACCCTTGGGAAAGGTATTAATCCGCCTATTCCTTCAGTTATGAGTTAAATAACAGGACAGATTGGGTTCTGTAGCCTTGGTCGGCAACCAGTCTACCGCTGAAAGCAATGGCAACCTACTGCGGGATAATCTTCTGCTCAGTCATGTCTCTTTCGAGACATGATCACCCAAGTGTGTATCGCGTATGGCACTTAACTGACTGACTCTAAATTGCTGAGGAAAAACCATGTGGCCTGATGACTGCACTTAGCAATCTGTTGCCGCTGAAGGTCGACTACAATGTTCATTTTTATAATTACATATGCTCTATCTCTGATATTTAGCACTTTATCCTATAATAAGCACAACTTAAAACTATATTTCCTTAATTTATATATATATATATATATATATATATACTTCATTTGTAAACGAGTTATTATGTGACCTAGGTTTCTACCATGTGGTGTCTTCAGGCGATTTGCAATAACATGATAGAAACCTAGGTTGTGTAATAACTCATTTACAAATGAAGAATATTCAAAAGTTCTACAATATAATTGCATTGAACACTTTTTAATACAAATGTGCACTGGTTTGATTTTATTATAACTAAAAACTAAGTAATTAAACAATATATATATATATATATATATATATATATAGTTTACTTTGAGTTGGCCTTAACCTTAAAAACAATCAAAATTATGTAATTTGTGGCTTTTCAGAAAGGAAACCAACCCAAATCTTACAAATTACATCTTTAGCTAAAATGGTCACTATATATATTTGCCTTAGCCTAAAAACAAACAATGCTAACCTAGCCCACTTTCAAAAACAATTTTGCTGATGTAAAAGAAAGAAAATTCTGGTTTTAAATGAAAGCAAAAGATCTTCCCTTTCAGTTAGTTTAATATTCTTAAAATTCAACTTTTAAAATTTCTTATACATTCAGGATTCAGATAAGCTAAAACAGCAATGCACAAGAATGATGTTCAATAAAAAAATAACTAAAACCTTATTAATCATGACATTCAATGTAAAAAGAAATGCCTGTATATGCTAGAAACACTAAACATCATTGTATAGATTTATATGATAGCTAAACAATCAAAATGATGTAATTTGTGGCTTTTCAGAAAATAAACCAAACCAAATTTTACAAATTACACCCTTAGCTAAAAAGGTCACTGTAAGTGAGCATTTGTATGTTTGAAAATATGTTAATGTGTTCCAAATTAATTGCTTAATTTGTAGAAACATTTTCTTTTTTCTGGGATTGTTGCTTAACCTTAGTATGATTATAGATCACTAAATATTTACTGTCTTTTTTAGGTTATTGCTGTAATGGAATGTCCCTCACTTCCTATTGCCTATGTGGAATGACTATATTAGTAGCCATATATAGTGAGCACAGTAGATACCTGTGACTTGCTTCAGCAATTACTAGCCTGCCACCAGATTTCCTGTCTTGCCATAAAGTATTCTTTTTACAATAAACTTCTCTTCTTTCATCTATGCACATGTTTCTGTTCTTTCACTTGTGTACCACCTTTTCTGTTTGTAACTACTTTAAAGGATACAACAATTATTAATTGTAAAAATCATAAAATAAGAGTAAAAATTAAAATATTAGTTTTTTAATTAATTCAGTAATTTGTCTTACATATGACATGCTTACTGTACATATTGTTACTGGTGTTTTCTCTGGTGTTTGACATTTTTCTAATCTGAGCAGTAATGCAGGATAGATATTACTTTGTAGGGTCATAATTATGACTTAACATGTCAAAATTAAGTTGCTAAAATTTCTTAAATGAAGTATTATTGATAGAGAATTTAACAATTTTTTTGTTGATCTTCCTGATCAATTGATCTTTCTTTATAATAATGCCACTTATTGATAAGTAAAATTATATAATTCAATGTATATTAAGGTGAGTAGAATTTCTGACAATAAAGTGATCAATAATCAAAATCAGTAATCATTGTATCAGAAATAATTGAAGTTAACAATACTTATCAGGGGTCAGCTCAAAGTTTTGTAATTCCACATGCATCAGGAACCAGACCATAAAATCTATATGATCATGTTATTTGACTTATTGTCTGTATAGCTATTGAGATTGGATTAAAAATTCAACTATGATATTTTAGAAATTCTGTAGACATTTTTCTAGACATGGTTTTAACACTTGAAAGAAATATTTCACTTTGAAAAATGTGAAAAAAACAAAAAGAAAAAATAGAGGGGAACAAGAATTCTTTTAATTGGAAGAAATCATAGTACTATCAAAATAAACTGTAACAGCAATAAAAATAATAGTTGAATAAGACAATTGTATTACTGACAAGAAATACTCAGAGTAAAGAACAATTGTAATTCCTTTTGGTTACTACGAACTTTTAAATGCAAACCCAAGCACATATGCTTGCATATACATGCCAATAGGAACATATATTTTTATACACATCTGTATGTTTTATACACATCTTTATCCAACATGCTTTAGCATGTTGGATAAAGAAAGTATTTCTCCTAAGTTCCCTGGCTCCTAAACTATAGTATATTCTTACAAGAATATTTTCATTTTCTTTGCTCAGTGCAGTCTATTTCTATACTAATAAAATATACACTGCCAACTACATACTAAATCATATTTATATAGTAAAAATGCTTTAGTATGCTGATAAATGTGTATAGTTAATACTGTATATTTTATTAGTATATATATATATATATATATATATTGATTATTTAATTATTTAGTTTTTGGTTATAAAAAATTAGACCAGTACACAGTTGTATTAAAAGTGTTCAATGCAATTATATTGTAGAACTTTTGAATAGTCTTCATTTGTAAACGAGTTATTATGCGACCTAGGTTTCTACCATTTGGTGTCTTCAGGCAATACCCTGAAGACACCCCATGGTAGAAACCTAGGTCGCATAATAACTCATTTACAAGTGAAGAATATATATATATATATATATATATATATATATATATAAATGTGTGTGTGTGTGTGTGTGTGTGTGTGTGTTATAAATTATAGTTTAGAACATGTACAAATTATCATCAACTACAAAGTGTGCATTTTTGTAGTAGATGATAATTTGTACATTTAATTTTTTCATGGGTAAAAAACATGCCAATTTTGAAAGTATGGGTGATTGTACATGATATTATCAGAAAATGATAAATGGCTTGTTATATTCTTAAGTGTCCAATTACCTCTCTTTCAATGATCTCTGCATGAACTTTTCATTTCAGTATGTTTATCTACCCTTGTTCAAGAACTTTTCTGTTGACGATAACTGGTCCTTGTTTGTTGTTCATTAAAGCCTTACGTCTTAATGTAACTTTGTTTCTGCTCATCTCAATTTAATGAACAACACACATTTAAAAAAAAAATGGACAAAATCTTAAAACTGGAATGCTTGGATACTCTTCCTAACACTGTTTCCTCTACAAGGATATTTAATCATTGGTTCTGGACTTTTTCAGCTCTAATATGAAGGACCTGGACACATTGGTTGCATGTATTTCTCCGGACAACTAGAATATGTAGCGGAAAAAACTACTTATGATGCAGCAATAAATCGACTCCGAGAACTGTACAGAAAATCTACCAACGAAATTTTTGCCAAACACATGCTGTCTAAATGCACACAAAAGGAGGAGACTATATAGTTGAATATGTTTAGGAATGACTTCCATTAGCAAAATAATGTAATTTCTAAGCTGTTGATGCAGTGCAAAACCGAGATGAGAGTGTTAGGGATGCATTTATTACTGGACTATGCTCAAACACTATCAGATAACGGTTATTAGAAAATAGAACCCTCAATTTAAATGCTGCCATTGACCAGTTGAGAGCTCTCTATACTGCACAAAAAATTCAGAATCTTATTCATGACCTTCTCTACCAGTTGGTGTCACTACAATAGAAAATAGTAACACATCAGGAATAGAAAACTGTGCTGCAGCACTCAACAATACAAAATCACAATGTTATTTTTGTAATGGACCACGTCACAATTGTATACAATTAAAATTAAAAATAATTGTATACTTTTACCCAGAACAGTAACTTCTAGCGTTACAGCGTCTTCTTCTTCAGGAATCCTAAAGCAAGCCACAATTTTTGCATTGATCAGGAAATATGAAACTACTGCCTTGATGTATACTAGTAGTTCCTGATCCTTCATTTCCTATGACTATGCAAAAAGTATAATTCAAAAATAAACCCTGCCCCAGAGACTGTTTCCATGGCCTCTTTGTCACTTAATGCTTCGGTAAAAGAACAATGCTCTGTCAACTCAACATCAACATATTAGGTGAGTCCTATACAAATACTCAACTTTCTGTGTTACCAGGTCTTTGCTGTGATGTTATTTTGGATCAGGATTTTATGAGTGTATCCTTTGCCTTCGATGGGCCTAGAAAAAGTATTGTCATCTATAACTCTACCATCTGCAGTGTACCATCTGTGTCAGTAGACAGCCCTTTGCTCTTCTCAAACCTTACTTAATTGCAAGCCCATTGTTACAAAGTCTAAGAGATTTGGAAAGGAGGACAGACATTTCATCCAATCTGAAATAGACATGATGCTTCAGGAAGGGATGATTGAAGAGAGCACATCTCCCTGGAGAGCTCAAGTTCTTATTGTCACTAATAAACGCCAAAGAAAAAGACTGGTTGTAGATTACAGTCAAACCATCAATAGATTCACCAAACTAAACGCATACCCTTTACCAAGAATAGATGATTTAGCACTGGAAATCTCACAGTACAAATTTTACGCAATGTTAGATTTGAAAAGTGCCTACCATCAAATACCTATTTGGGAAAAAAGATAAACAATACACGGCCTTTGAAGCTAATGGCAAGCTGTACCAGTTTTGCAGGGTTCCCTTTAGAGTTACTAATGGGTAACATGCTTCCAGAGAACAATTAATAATATAATAAAACAACACAACCTATGTGATACTTATGCTTATATTGACAATATAGTGGTAGCCGGAAAAACCCAACAAATCTCACTAAATTCAGGAAAATCACTCAACAACATAATTTCACAATTAATGAGAAGTTTGTTATATCAACTGAATTGCTCGACTTTCTGGGTTATACCATATCACAAGAAAAAATAAAGCCAGATGCAGAAAGGTTGCAACCACTAAAAGAGCTACCAATCCTAAAAGACAACTGATAAAATCAGGCCCCACCGATTATTGCTGACATCTTCCCCCACAAACAAAATTCCTTGAAAGCATTGAGTAACCTTAAAAATGAAATTGGAAGTGCTCTGCTACATGCTATTGATGAAAACATTCCCCTGGTAGTGAAAACTGACGCCTCAGATACAGCTGTAGTGGCAATACTAAACCAAGCTGGTCATCCGGTCGCCTTTTTTTCACACACCCTAACCCCAATTGAATGTAAACACGCTTCAGTTGAAAAAGAAGCTTGTGCCATTGTTAAAAGTGGTCGCACTACTTGTCTGCTCGTCGGTTCACTATAATCACTGACCAACAAGTGGTATACTACATGTTCCACTCTAAGAAACTGGGGAAAATTAAGAACAATAAGATAAAAGATGGAGAATGGAATTAGGGTACTATGATTATGATATAATGTATCAACCAGGTAAAAATAGCATTCCTGCTGATACACTATCAAGGGCGCATTGTGGAGCTATGGTCAGCAAAGGAAAGCTATATGAGCTACATGTCAGTCTCTGTCATCCAGGCATCACCAGATTTCATGAAAATCAGAAATCTTTCATATTCTATAGAAGAAATAAAGAGAATATGTAAAGTGCCCTGTATGTGCTTGATGGAAACCTCGATTCCACTCACCAGAATCTGTGGGCCTAGTCAACGCCACACAACCTATGGAATGACTCAGTATGCACTTTAAAGGACCTCTTCCTTCCAACACAAAGAACCGATACATGCTAGTCATGATAGACAAATATTCATGCTTTCCTTTCACCTTTGCATGTCCAAATATGACTATAGATGTGGTGATCAGATGTCTAAGTTAACAATTTGCGATGTTCGTAATGCCCTCCTACATTCACATTGATCATGGGTCTTCGTTCATATCCAAGGTGCTTCGAGAATACCTTACCATCTTAGACATAGCTAATAGCTGGATGACTCCATATAACCCTTAAGAAAATGTCCAATCCAAATGCTATAATGGCATTGTCTGGAAATATGTAAGACTACCTCTTGCTTCTAAAAACCTTCAAGAAACTCAATGGAAAACTGTACTCCCTGAAGTACTGCACTCAATCAGATCTCTACTTTGTACAGAAACTAATGCAACTCCACATGAGAGACTATTTTCATACTAGCGATGGTTACCTAGTGGTCACTCTATACCCACCTGGTTAACTGTATTATTGTGATGTCATATTAGTACCAGAAAATATGAACCTCTAGATGAAGAAGTGCAATTAGTGGAGGCAAACCCACAGAAGAGAATCGACAGTTTCCATTTGTGACTTAGCTCTGATAGGGAATATGTCACTAAATAAATCAACAACTGACAGAGGGAAAACATCACTACACCAACCAAAGGACAACATGTAGCTCATGAAAACAACATCACAGAAATAGTTGAAAATGCAGAAACAGATGTGATGGATAACAAAAGACCCCATCAATCTGCTGATACTGAAAATTTTGCATCTATCCCAGAAACCCTAGATGTACTTAGGCATTCTACTCGAGAGCATCGCAAACTAGCTCAATATTGTGAACATTAAAATTAGTGCATCATCTTATGTACTTGACTAACATGACATAGTATTGTTATGAGGATGCATTTATATAAAAATAATATTAATAATGTCTAAAAATTTATAGTAAGGGATTCTATTGAGTCCTACTTGTTATTACAAAAAAGTTTTAATTCATGAAGTAGTTGTTAAAGAGAGAAATTAGGAATAAAGCATTTTGGAAGATTCTAGAAATTTCTAGTATATTCCAGTAAAATCTAGAGAATTCAAAATGATTTTAAAATATGCAAATTAGGTGTTAGCTCCTATAAAAAGAGGTTTTGGGAAGAGAGTATTTAGTTGTTAAAATAATTTGCTGACATTATCAACTCTGGCTTTGATTCAAGGATTTGTATATCCAACCGAAAGAATCTCTACTAAAAGTTGCCGACCAACTAAAACCTGAAAGAAAACCTCATAGAACTAAATGGGTAAATAGAAATTTTTGACTAAACTAATAATTATTGACCAAATTAATAATTATTCTTTATATACATATTTGAAGATTTCAAAAAAAGTATAGCACTTAGACTACTTTGCTAACTTAACTGGGTAAAGATACTTGACACCTTCCTTCCCCTTCGTAGCATTTTGCCTGCCAGTAGTAAGCTCTATGTTTCTTGTTTTGAATGCAAAAATTGTATATTTTGTAAATATTTTTATTTTTGTGTTATCGTAAATTAAATATTTGTTAGTGATTAAGCTCTGTGTTTTGGTCAATCATTTTTCTTCTTTTGTTACAACTTAACACATAACAGTATCCTTAAAAAAAATTCCCTTACTATCTTACACTCTAAATCTATTACACTTTTCTATCTCATAAAATCAAAATATTAACTTCCTGTATCAATATTTGGAACTCAAAATTTATAAGGCTGGGAAAATGTCATATTCTTAAATGTCCAACTACCTCCCTTTCACCAACCTCTGCATGAACTCTTCATTTCTGTATGTTTATCTGCCTTTGTCCGGGAACTCTTCAGTAGGAGATAACCGGTCCTTGTTTGTTGTTCATTAAAGCCTTATGTCTCAAGGTAACTTTGTCTCTACACATTTCATGACTATAGTAAATTTAAAGTCGACATTCCTAATATTGGATTACAGAGAATACTTCCAACATTTGTAAGATTACTACTTCAAAACAATATAAAAGAGTGTTCACCTGTCATTTTCTTAAATTATGTTTTTACAGATAAAGTCTCTTTAAACATATAAATAGCATATCAGGGCTTGACAAGTGCTTGTCGGGTGCTGAAAGTAAATCACTACTACTGTTCATTTTAAAATCTGTTTTTCTGTTTATTTTTAACTTAAAGTAAATAATACTTGTTTCAAATCAAATTCATTATACTTTAAATTGGCTAATATTTATCAATTATTTTTGGAAGCGTTTTTAATAAAGAGAATTACATTGCAAAAAAAGGCGGCTAAAAAAGTTCTAATCAAATATTTTAGAAAAAATTAAAATATCAGTTACCATCAATATAATTTCTGTTTGTAAAACAGAGTATTTTGCTTAATGAAAATAGTAAATTTATTCCTTTAGCTTTTAATTAAAGCTAAAGTGCAAGCTTCAAAAAACTTTTTCTTTTATAAAACTTCATTTCAAAACTTTATTGGAAAAAGTTGGAGGTACCTAAAATGTTATAATTTAGTGGATATATGTGTTTGAGTAAATATCATCATTTTTTAAAAAGTAAATGGGCCTAAAGATAAAAAAATCCTATTAATGAAAATATATCTCCTGATAGGAATTGAATGTATAATCTCTTTTAATCTGAGAAACCACCTTCAGGCTATGCCTGCTTTTACCATTAAGCTGAAGTTATTACAGTGATGCAAGGCTCAATTATCAGGAGGTACATTTTCTGTAATAAGACCTGTAGATATTAATTTCACTGTTTAAAAAAAGAAATACCCCAAAACAGTGGTGTCTACTCAAACATGTGTACCCAGTAATTCTAACATAGTAATAAGATGTGTGCATGTGTGCGTACTTATTCACAAGCAATGCATCCTTGTGGTATTCAGAACTTATGTTTAACCTTTGTGATTCATTTACAACTTCCCCCATTTCATCCTACCAACCACAACAGGAATTCCTTGCTCTGTTTTACGTGACCAAAAATTGATCTAACCTAGATTCTAACCTCAACAAAATTAATTCACAATTTCTCTTTATAGTTGCAACTCATCTAACAGAAATTTGCTTCTTGTTAATTATGAGTTAGATATGTACAAATTTTTTACCCATCCAATCTCTCTTTCTGATTAGATATCACTGGACACAGATACTTCTTTATTCTTCTGCTCTTATTTTTCTCTTTTAAGCAGCCACTGTAACTGTTATAAGAAATGCTCATATATATTTCAGGTGCTTAAAACAGATGTCAGTTTATAAAGAGAAATGGACATTAAGTACTTAATTAAGTATCTAGTGATACTATGATTTAGAGTTTGAAATGTAAAGTATAGGTAAGGTAAGCTTAAGTATAGCACAAGGCCATTAATGTGGAGCACCAACAAAAAAAGGAACCCACATGCATACATATATATGTGTACATGTGTGCACATTTAATTTATTTGAACATTATTTTAATTGATTTAGAGTTATATGTATAATTAAATTTTTAAAAAAACAGAATATCTACTCAAATATGAGTATCAATGAAAAATAATGTTCAAACAATTAAATATATATACACACATGGACACACATACATATATATGGCCAAATTATTGTGATTTGAATATATTAATGCATATTTGAGCAGCAATTTTTTTCTTAAAAATGAGTGATGAGGAAGATTTATTAATATTTGATTTAATTTTTCCAGTATTCTTACATGTTTCTTTTTTGCTGGATATAAGGAATATAAAAATCTTCCATAGCTACTAACTTTCCAAGTGCTCTCAGCAACTTTACTTGCCATTCTCAAAGATGTTGCATTTCTGATGCCATTTTATACTCATGTTTTGACTTTAACATAATTTTTCTTGTTTTTGAAAAGGAACAATCTTTAAAAGCTATTGCATGAGTCTATTTTTAAAAAGCTTTCAAATCTCCATTTTTACTGTTAAGTAATGTCAGGTTGATGGTAGGAGAGAATTGTTTGATATATATTGCCTCTCTTATAATGAGATGCTTTTGATATTGCGATTTAAATTGTATTTTTGTATTTTTGGCCAAAATTTTCCTAAAGTGTTTTTGTAAATTATGGATCAGTCAATGTTTTTTTTTTATTGTTGGATAGGTGGCATGTAAGATGTTTGCTCAAAGAAATGGTAGTATACCCAATATAGATAATGGTTTATGACAAAAAAAGTCTTGTACTGGGCATTGAAATTCATACACTAGTTGCTAGTTTAGATTTGATGAGGTTAACAAAAACTCTGTATGCTGTTTTTGTTTTGAAATAATTTTCATGCAGAAGATACTCATGGGTCCCAAATTCTGTATACAATTCTATAGCATTTAATTGTTAACTTAGATATGTATATCTAATTAAAAAAATAAAAATAATTTGTTGGATATGTCATATTATAGAATACTTAGCAGAAAAAATTGGCCAGTAAAATGATTTAATTATGCATTAAAATAAACAGCAGAATTTTAAGAATTTTACAGAAATTTTACATTGATGTATATAAGAAATAGTCAAACAATTGTTGCTTGTTTTACTGTTCTTTTAAAACAAATTATGTTGCTTAACTTTAGGGATAAAATTGCAATAAATCACACTGTTCCAATCCTTTCTATTGTTAATAGAAAGGAATGGAACAGTGTTTTTCGGGAGCTTTTTGTAATGTTTTGCTTTCTTTGTAGACCAGTAAGACTTATCAAAAACAAAGTAGACTATTATCTTTGATTCATTTCCTCTCTGATAAAAGATGAATCTGTTGCCATTTCTGTTTCTTATTTGTATTTACTAGAAGGAGTAAATATTTATCTGTAAAATACTTACACTCAGTTGTGTCTATTGAGAAATAAAGACGACAAATGGAGAATTTAGGAAAAATCATCTCTTATAACTTTATAAAATGTTAAGCTTGTTATATGTAAAATATAATGTCCACACACCCACACAGACAAGGGGGCTCTGTAAAATTTTCAGCTCAACCCAAACATCAGAATTTATTTTGGAATCCTTTCTTGGTTGAGTAGAGGACTTTTCAGGAGCATTTTATATTTATTTTTGTTTGTGTCACTTTTCACAGAGAACAGATACAGCATTCTGATCCTAAGCAGATGTGCAATAGAGTTACACACATAAAGCACACAGTTTAGTTCTAGGCCAAAGTTCCAATCTATCTGTATATAATAACATCATTTTTTATGAATATTATGCTTGTAGATACATGATGACATGGATGTACGTAAGCAACATTTTTTTTATTGATAGAAGCTTGGTTAAAGACCAATGAAAGATTTTGTTAAGGATGTTTCCTATTTTGGTCCATTTTTCGATGGGGTGGGGGAGAACAAACATATTAAATATATTTCCTTAATAAAAGTTGCAAACTCTTGCATGGTACAAAGAAAATGACTGAAAATGATGGAATTGACATAAAACAAAATTTATTTCTTAATGACTTATGAAAACTTAAAGTATTCATACACTTGAAAATTTATATTTAAAGGGTCTAGGAAAAGAATTTTAAAATCTTTAACAAGGAATTTTTGTTGGGCTTTATGAAACATATATATATATAGACTAAAGTTGTAACATAATATCTTTTAATCTTAATCCCATTCATATATATATATATATATATATATATATATATATATATATATATATCTGAATAGAGCCTTCAAACAGAAGATTTTTCTTTGACACTGGAAATATAGACATATCTACCAAAGCAATTTCTAAAGAAAGAGAGATGAATTTTTCATTTATTAATCTGACAGATTTTTATTACTTAAATCTTATTTTTTACTGTCAGGGAGCACATACTTTTCTCTAATAAGACTTTTTCAAATATTCAGGCCAGCAGATATAAATAAATAAATATACTGTTTAATAAATAACCCGAATGTTTGCTCAATTATGAGTATCCACTACAGGGTGTATCAAAAATACTTTTACAAACTTTGGATGTGGGTTACTCATACCAGAAGGACAAGAGTCCATATAAATATGTTTGCAATTCCTTTGTTTTTGAGTTAAGTTTAAAGAAACTTTGTTTGTGATTCACTGGCTGATATCTACCATGAAGGATAGATACATAGGTGAGGACTGTTTCCATGGCCCGAACATTCCTGACCTCAATCCCTTGGATTTTTATCTGTGAGGCCACCTAAAACAATTGGTTTCTGCAGCAGACATTAATCATGCAGAGAAGTTTCACCAACATGTCATAGGGGACTGCAAAGCCATTTGACAACATGTATTTGTATGGACCCACTGATATATAATCCAATGGGTTTTCATGTGTAGAAGCAATTTGAGGATATTTTGAACATTTGTTATAAGTTGCTGTGTTGAGATACAATGATGGCCTTTTGGAAATGTGTTTATATGGACATTTGACCTTGTTTTAATGTCAGGAAATTGTCACAGTTTGTGCAATAAACCAGGGATTTTCAAACTTTGTGATTTACGGACCCCTTTATATTTCAAGTTTTAGTCTAGGAACACACTATAAATGCTTATGAAATTTATACATAAATTTTTACTAAACATAGCTTACAGTTTTGCATTAACATAGTAAAAACTGGTTTTAAGCTTACTTTAAATTGATAAATTTAAATTTATACTTTAAATTTCACGTGATGAGTTACTCCACAGACCCCCTATCTTATCCTTGCGGACACTCTGTGGTCTGCGGACCACAGTTGGAAAACCCCTGCAATAAACCATTGATAAAAGTTCTCCTCTGGTGAGTGATCAGAGAGCAAAAGACCCTGCACATGTTGCAAATAATATGGATGCAGGAGCTGATCTTGAAGTACCTTCCATGTGGTACTATGAAATGTACAACATGCTAGGGCCAATTGATATGTTTTGATACCTGGATTGTCTTTGACATCCTGTAGAATATGTTCTTCTTGATCAGGCAAGTCCAGGTCTTCCTCAATCCATAATTTGTAGTTATACAGATCTTGTCTCAGCAACACAACAGTAAACGGCAGCAAAAGTTGGATGACTTAACTGTCTTTGGTCTGAAAATGCAATCTAATACAGCCTTTCAGCCTTGTGTCAATACCATTCCATGGTTGTATATAAAAATTATGTCTGCCTGCTCACTAGATGAATACTCTGGCATTGTTAAATGTTGAAGACAGACTAGCCACAAATATACATGAATGACAAATGTAACATAGTCTACATGGCAACACAGTGCTATCTACCATAAACTTTCTTTAAATATAATAACTAAAAAAGGAAAAATTTGCAGACATATTTATATGAACTTTTGTCCTTACTTTGTTGTTAGTAATCTGTGCCCCAAAGTTTGTAAAAGTATTTTTGAGTTACCAGTTATATATATATATAATTAGATGATATATTTTTATATATCAAAAACAGTATTGGGGAAATTGCATGACAAAGGGGAAAAGTTAACTTATGATGTTTTTCATCCTTCAGGAATTCATCACACTAAACTTTTGCTTGTACAACTGCACATATGCACAAACAAAGAGTACTGGCAATTTTAGAACTTTTGTTTATATCTAACAAAATTCATTTAGAGTCTTTTTCTTTTCCTTCCCATCACTTTTGCTTGTATGTATCCTGCACTTTGATAGAAGATCTGTCAGGAATGGTGAAATACTGTAAGAGCCAGAGCACAGATTTACTGTAGATAACCTTACAATCAAGGCACTCTCTAGATATTTACATCCTAGTGAATTATTTTCTCCTTTGATCAAAGTAGCATTTTTATATCAAAATTGTTTTGTTACAGTGTAACTTATTTAATATATAGCTTTGTAAGATATCCCTTTTGTGTTTATATAATCTTTCATTTAGATTCCTTGAGATACATATATATATATACATTTTATTTATTTGTTTGTGCATTATTTTTAGTGGACATGATTCACTACTAGATATGTGCTTTACCTTCACCCCTGACTCTTGCAATGTCAAGCAACTCTGCCTTCTTGGAAACTTTGACCATGCATTAGTTTCTGTCAATATCTCCTTCCACCTCCACCCCACCCAAGAACATCAGACCAGCAGAATATCTTACTGCTACCAAAGAGCCAGTTGGGACATGTTCCGTGACTTCCTGGATGGCGTCCCTTGGAATAAAGTATTTAGCCTTCCTGTTGAAGACTACATGGTAGAGGTCTCCTCTTGGGTTAAGGCTGGCATCAATGCTTTCATCCTTGCCAGAAAGTTTAGACTTAAATCCCACTCATCCCCCTGGTTCTCCCCTGCCTGCTCAGCTGCCATTGCCCACTGAAATCACTTCTTTTGGTTTTACCAGAGTCACGTGTCAGATCATAACAGGTGCCTGTTTGCCTCGGCTCACAATGAATGCAAGAAGATACTTAATAGAGCTAAGCTGATGTTTGCAGCTAGAATGAAGCAGCACATAGCATCCCATAAGTTTGGCTCCAAAGACTACTAGAGGCTCTGTAAAAGCGTGCTGAACAACAGTAAGCCCTCAATCCCCACTCTAAGCAACGAATTTGAGGTCCTCACCTCTTCAACAGACAAGGCTGAGTGCTTCGCTCGCAGATTCTCCACTAACTCGACACTGGACTCATCTGGAGTATCTGTACCCAGTTTCTCTCTCCGAACCCAGGCCTAACTGACTGACATACTAATTACTTCCTCGGTGGTCTCCAAAATAATCTCTAAGCTTGACCCCCATAAGGTGAGCGGTGGCAATGGAATACCCATCATTGTCTTAAAGAAATGTGCTCCTGAACTCTCCTCTGTTCTCTCTAAACTCTATAACTACTGCCTTTCTGCTTCCTGCTTTCCTGCTTGCTGGAAATCCTCCTCTGTGGTTCCTATATATAAAAATATTAGAGAACCCTCAGACTCTGCTAATTATTGCCCTATCAGCCTCCTACCGATCTTTGGCAAAGTGTTTGAAGCTATCATCAACACCAAGGTGGTACATCTCACAGCCCATAGACTCTTCTCTGACAAACAGTATGGCTTCTGCTTCACCAGGTCTAGTGCTGATATGTTCACGACCATCACTGAGTATATACACCGGGCCCTTGACAAAAACAGCGAAACCCAAACTGTTGCCCTTGACATCTCCAAAGTATTTGACAGAGTCTGGCATGCTGGCCTTCTATGCAAGCTGCAGAGCTATGGTATAACTGGACAACTGTTTGACCTAATCAAGTCCTTCCTTTCAAACGGTACAATGAGGGTAGTAGTGAACGGACAAGCCTCCCAATACTATCACATGAATGTGGGTGTCCCTTAAGGCTCTATTCTAGTTACTAAGCTTTTCCTTATCTATATTAATGATCTCCCTGATGTAATAAGATCCCAAGTAGGCATATATGTTGACACCACTATGGTTTACTTTCATCTCGATCAAAAATCTACCAAGGCTGAAAAAGAAAACTTTGCTGCTGAGCTTGAAAAGGACCTTCAATCCATGGTGGACTGGGATAAGAAATGGCTCATAAATTTTAATGCTTCCAAAATGAAGCTGCTATCTAATAACCACCACAGACAATCATTCCTCCTGCCCATTAACATGGATCAGGCTTCTCACCCTGAAAGCGAAACACTGCACCTCCTCGGGTTAACTCTCACACCAAACCTCAAGTGGAATAACTATATAAAATCCATAGCTAAATCTGCTGCTAAGAAAGACGATTCTCTGTGTAGGGCCAAGAAGTTTTTCCCATTCCAAACAATCCTGCACATATACAAGTCTACCCGTGCATTGAGTATTGCTGCCATATCTGGTCCGGTGCTCCTGCTATCCACTTAGGTGTCCTCGACCAATTCCAACGGAGAATCTGTAATGTGATCAATCCCGACTTGGCAGCTAGGATACAGTCACTTTCTCACCAATGCAGTGTGGCTTCCCTGTGTCTCTTCTATAAATACTTTTATGGCTTCTGCTCCGATGAACTTAGCTCACTGGTACCTCTATATACGAATTTCATCGAACCACAAGATTAGCAGCTAGGTCCCACCCTTTTACTGTGAAACCAATAAATTGTAAATGCAAATTCTACTCCAGCAGCTTCTTTTCTCACACTTCCCACCCGTGGAATTCTCTTCTGCATGCTTGCTTTCCCGACAGTTACAACCTCCAAGAATTTAAATGTAAAGTCAATAGTCATCTCCTGTCTCACTAACTTACATCCTGTCTCTCATGCTTTTTCTTCATCCACCCCACTCTCATCAGTACTCTCTTCCCTCTCCTATTCTCTTCCTGACACCCCCTGCAACCTCTCACTCCTCATTCGTCTCCATGGTTCTCACCCGCTTGCTCGGCTGCCATTGCCCACTGGAATCATTTCTTCCGACTCTATCGTAACTATGCGTCGGACCAAAACAGTCACCTCTTCACTTCAGCTCGTAAAAAGTGTAAAAGGATACTTAACGAAGCTAAGATGTTGTTTGCTGCCAGAATGAAGCAACGCATAGCATGCTCTAAATTCGGCTCTAAAGACTACTGGCGACTCTGTAAAAGAGTACTTAACAAGAGCAAGTCCACAATACCCCCGCTAATCAACAAATTTGAGGTCCTCACCTCCCCAGCAGATAAGGCTGAATGCTTTGCCCGCAGATTCTCGAACAATTCGAGTCTGGACTCGTCTGGAGTTTTGACACCCGACTTCTCACCTAGAACCGAGGCACAACTGAATGATGTCCACATTACACCTTCGCTTGTCTCTAAGATAATCTTAAAACTAGACCCTCACAAAGCGAGTGGTGGTGACGGAATCCCAAACATAGTCCTAAAGAAATGTGCCCCTGAAATCTCCTCTGTCCTTTCTAAGCTCTACAACCTCTGCCTATCTGCTTCCTGCTTTCCTGCCTGTTGGAAATCCTCCTCTGTAGTTCCTATATTTAAAAACACTGGAGAACCCTCTGACCCTGCAAATTACCGCCCTATCAGCCTTCTTCCGATCTTTGGCAAAGTGTTCGAAGCCATTATCAATGTCGAGGTGGTTCAGCATCTCACAGCACACAGGCTCCTCTCGGACAAGCAATATGGTTTCCGCTTCACCAGGTCTACTGCTGATATGCTAACGACCATCACTGAGTACATATACCAGGCACTCGACAGGAATGGCGAAGCCCGAACTGTTGCATTGGATATATCTAAGGCGTTCGACAGAGTTTGGCATGCTGGCCTTCTATGTAAACTGCGGAGCTATGGTATAACTGGACATTTGTTTGAACTAATCCAGACATTCCTCTCTAACCGCACAATGAAGGTGGTATTAAACGGACATGCCTCTCAGAACTACCATACAAACGCAGGTGTCCCCCAAGGCTCTATCTTAGGTCCTACACTCTTCCTGATATACATTAATGATCTCCCTGATTCCATAAGAGCCCAAATAGGTTTGTACGCCGATGACACCACAGTTTACTCTCACCTCCTACAAAAATCTGGTGTAGGCGTCAAAGCTAACCTCGCAGCCGAGATTGAAAAAGACCTCCAATCCATATTGGACTGGGGTAAGAAATGGTTTTTAATTTTAATGCTTCTAAAACGAAGCTACTCTCAATTGACCATCATCGACAATCTCACCTACCTCCCATTAGCATGGACCAGGCTTGCCTCCCAGAGAGTAAAACACTACGCCTCCTTGGTCTCACACTTTCAGCGGACCTCAAATGGAATGACTATATCGAATCCATTGCTAAGTCCGCTGCTATGAAAGTCGGTTCTCTGTGTAGGGCCCGGAAGTTTTTTCTGTCTGAATCTATCCTGCACATTTATAAATCTACCATCCGCCCGTGCATTGAATACTGCTGCCATATCTGGTCGGGTGCCCCTGCTGTTCTCCTCGGGCTTCTCGATAAAGTTCAGAGGAGGGTCTGTAATGTGATCGATACCGACTTGGCAGACCACCTGCAGTCTCTCTCCCACTGGTGCGACGTGGCTTCCCTGTGTCTCTTCTATAAATACTTTCACGGCTTCTGCTCCAATGAACTTAGATCACTAGTGCCCCCTAAATACGAATTTGAACGAGATACTAGATTAGCAACCACCCTTTTACAGTGAAACTGATAAAATGCAGCTGTAACTTCTACTCCAACAGTTTCTTTCCTCGCACTTCCCGACTGTGGAATTCTCTTCCAAACGATTGCTTCCCCGACAGCTACAATCTCCAGGAGTTTAAATGTAAGATCAATAGACACCTCCTAACACACTAACCTGCTCCCATTCTATCAAACACTCTTCCCATCTGCCCAACCCTCATCCTCGCTATCCTTACTCATCTGTCACCTTCCTCCTGTCATTCCCTATGTCTAACCACTCCTTCTCTTTACCTTCCCCTATGTAGCCCCATGCGCAATAGTGGCAGTGGAATGCCTTGCTTGGGGTGAGATGATTAAAAAAAAAAAAACATTTTTCCTATGTAACTCCCTGCACAACAGTAAAATGCCTTGCTTAGGGTGACACGATTAGAAAAAAAAAGAAGATATTCTATTTTTAATTGAACAGTATATTTATATATATATTTCTACCAGCCTGATTATTTATCAGAAATTTTTGTTATGAAAATATGTGTCATTCATCAGGATTTGAACTTGTGACCCCTAACAACATAGTTAATCTCTGGAACTTTCCATAAAATTGCCTATTTACTTTTTAGAGCAGAAATGATTATTTATGTAAAATTGAAAACTGTGTATATAAGGCTTGATTTACTTTGTTTAGACTGTGGAATCATTTGTGGTCTAAGACACCAGATCTTGGTGTCTTCCCTACGTTGTTAGGGGTCTCATGTTTAAATCCTGTCAAATGACACACATTTTTGTAACAAAAATTTCTCATTAATTATTCAGCCAGTAGAAACATATAATATGTAAAAATATACTGTATAATTAAAAAAAGAATATCTACTCAAATAGGAGTATTGATTAAAAATAATGTTCAAATAAATAGATTAAATATGTCAGTTGTTAGTTCCATTTTGTTAATCTCCGGAACTTTCCATAATATATATATATATATATATATAATGATAAATCTTATAGTGTTTGTTAAGATTGTTGAATGATATGTATCAGAGAAATATGTTTCTAATTGCTTTTTCATCTTGGCCCCTATGCAAACATTTATATACAAACTGATTGTATAGAGATGGGTTCGGCCTTTGAACCAATTCTATCTAATTTTTACATGTGCCATGTGGTAAAAAAAGTCTTCGATAGTTCTACATACACTAAATCGATGGCATATTCATATTAGCAAACATCTTAGAAGAAATTAAAAAACTGAAAGGAACCTTTGAGAATAACTCTATCCGACACTTTACTTACGAACTCAGTATTAACAGTAAAATCTATTTCTTTCTATTAATGCATCAGCATTAGCCATAATTTTACCAAGTCCCTTTACAAAAATCTCACTAGCAGAAACTTGTGTTTACTTAATTACAGAAGTGACTGTACCTCACAGATACAAAATATCTGTCATAAAATACATGATTTATCAAACCAAATTAATCTCTTTTTCAGACATATTATTTTATAAGTAACTTAGCAACATTAAACAAATCTTAATCAATAATAATTTCTCAAACCATATCATTAATGGCAAATAAAATTTAGAAAAATTATGCCAGCCCCCCACTCGATGCAAACAAAAATAAACATGCCGTTAACTTATTCTATCGTACCCAAATGCACCCTAATTATAAACAGGATGAAAAAGCAATTAAAAACATAATTCACTAGTACATAACACTTAATTATCTTAACAAGCAGCTAAGATTTATCATCTACAATAAGTTTAAAACAATATATATATATATATATATATATTTATATATAGTAATAATGTGGAAGATTGTATGAAGCCAAAATTACTGACAGTCAGTGGGAAGAAAGACATTTAAGGTAAACACATTTTGTAATAAAG
Organism: Ascarosepion bandense; assembly: GCA_037127315.1. NCBI lineage: Eukaryota > Metazoa > Mollusca > Cephalopoda > Sepiida > Sepiidae > Ascarosepion > Ascarosepion bandense. The sequence continues at coordinate 1,495,104 of JBBBDQ010000184.1, forward strand.
TGCTTGATATCAAAGATAGTGCATTAATAGAATCAATATAAGTAAAAGTTTGTCACTTAGCTGATTGATGCTATATTCAGCATCCTGGCTCCAAAGTTTAGTTGGCAGATCTATCTGTCTATTCTTTAGGGGCGTTTTGAAATTTACTGTTAATACTTTACAATTTTTGCATTTTTTATATTATTATTTTTCTACTTGACTATGAATTTGTCATGTTTTCAGTTATTATTACTGTTCTTAAATGTGCCACGATTTTTTAATATTGGAATGAAAAAAGAAAAAGACAGAAAAAAGCTAAAAAGCAAGTGCAATGCAAAAGAACAAATGACCATAACATCCTATATGTATGCACACCTACAAAAACAGGAAGTATGCGCACAAGTGCACATCCACACAGACAAAAAACTTATACCAACGATATTAAAAAATGGAAAAATTGTAAAATATTAACAGTAAATTGTAAAACACCTCTGAAGAGTGGACAGATAGATCCACCTACAAATCTCTGAAATCAGGATGCTAAAGGTAACATCAATCAGCTAAGTGACAAACATTTACTTATATATATATATATATATATATATATATATATATATATTTGCCTCCAAGTCATTTCTGGTATTTACCTCCAAGCCCTTTCTTTCAGATTTATAACCAATATATATATATATATATTGTAATGATACATAAGAACTTATCTTCCCTTAGTGGAGATAAGTTACATGGGTCATATGATGGCTGCTTTGTGATGTCAGTTCATGCACTTTCCAAAGTCAAAGTTAAATTTCAATTTCTTGCCAGCAACCAAACAATAAGGTTACTTTCTTTTAGCCTAGGCCAAAGGTCCAAAGCTGAGGCTAAATTCCCCCAACCCACCACCTTGCAAGCATTTGGTACAGTTTCCCTTGGGGAATATATCTTTCTAAAGTATAGAATGAAACTCCAATTCACAGTTCTTAATTAGTGAAAATTTCAGATTTACTGTTTCCAATTCATGGTATATGTCCCTGTCTGGGACAAAGATGAATCCAACTTATGCAAATCTGGTGCTCTATAAATGACTTCTCCAAGTATGTGATATATTATTCTCCCCATGGGACATATATATAGTTTTGTGTATTATAAAAGTCTCTCTGAGAACAAACCATGTTCATTTTTTTCTTTTAAAAGATTCTGTTCCATCCATAAATTTCAGTGTCATTACATCACAGATGTAATAATGCTCATAAGAGGAGAAAAATAAATAAGAGAATAAATCTTTCTTCCAAGTTCTTCCAATATATATATAGATATATATATGTCAGATTAAGTAAATTGCAAACATTGTGTTTGCTTATTTTTAATAAAATCCATTTATACTCATAGATAATCTTTTGTGTATTATAACAGAAAGATGTCAGAAATGAGCTGTAACATTGACAGATGTTATTATTATTCATTTCTTGATGTTTCCAAGTACTTTCAATCTCCTTCTGAGATCATCTCCAAGGGTGTGAGTTGTGGTAACAAAAAATAATTGAAAAACTATGTTGCTAAAAATTACTGTAAATTTTCTTCTTGTTTCAAATACAACAGTTGACAAATTGCTTAGCATTCATTAGAATATGAAAATTATATTATATTACATTAACAAGATGTCTTACATTACACATGTCTGACCATTTGTTAATTTCTAGACATCTACAACAACATTCCTGTCTACATTCACAATATAAAAAAATAATGATCAATAACACAACTATCCTACACAAAGAAAACAACAAAAGCAAATTACAGATTCTCGAGGCAATATTCATTAAAAAACTTAAGCTGTCAATTAATAGAATCAGCTATGAATACTGTAGTAATATTGTAAAATGTTTGTAAAAAGAACAGTTTTTTCATGCTTTAACATGTGGATGACCATGACATGAAAACATATAAAAAAATTCCATTTTGGATAATTTTCAGGTTCTAATGAACACTAAGCAATTCATCAACCATTATATTTGAAGCAAGAAGAAAATTTACAGTAATTTATTTTTAATAAGCAGACACAATATTTGCAAATTATTTAATCTGACATGTCTAAAAAAATTTTCTGCCTAAATACACAAATATATAAACATATACTTTAAAAATAAGCTATATTAGCCTGCATCAATAATTACCTAGGCCAGTGTTTATTTAGCTTAGGGAATTTAATCTACAGGTATAGACAGTTCTTGTTCCAGTGGCAGTGACTAGGGATATTGTCTAGCTCTTATTTATTTATAGTTCACTTCTTACCCACCCATTCTCATTGTCTAACCCAGGGATTGAACTCGCTATCATCAAATTCACAAAACAATGCTTAAACCACTAGGCCATTCTTCATTGTAACTTACTGCAACTGATGCTGCTACTTGTCTTATTTTGATTGTTTTGAAGATTTGATCTCATTTGTTTTCCTTTTTTTATTAGTGGCTGCCATATTATATTTATTTTTATACTAGGCCTATTAAAAAGGTCCTTGTTATAGAGGATTTTTTTTTTTTTTTTTTAATCGTATCACCTCGAGCAAGGCGGTAATGCCACTAATGTGCAGGGGACTACGTAAAAGTGAAAAGATTGGAAAAGATAAAGCCGGAAACCACATCCTAAACTGGGAACAAGGGATGAGCCTCTTCACCTGTTCAATAGACGTGGGTGGAGTGTGAACCGGGCAATAGATAGATCTATCTACTCCAATTATGCCTAGAATTGTTTTTTGAGATACAAATTTTCTTTTAATTATTATCTGCATTTTAAGTGTGCATTCATTTGCTTTTTAAGCTTTTAAATAGTTTTAGTCATTTTTATTTACTTTTGTTATTACCAACTTTCTTAAAGACATATTTAAAATTATATCCTTTTCAATCTCTTACATACAGAAATAATTATTCAATGTTTAATGTTATTAAGTTTAGTTTAGTATTCACAAAGCAATGAACATAAAGAATTCAGAAAAAGTTAATATTTTACAAGTCTGATTCAGTTACAAAATTATTCAAATATTTTGTTATATTTAACGACATACTATATAGTTATAGAATAGCATAAGTGGAACATTTTATGTCCATTTCTAGAATGGAACTTGAATTGTTTTACATTGCTATAAAAACAAAGAAAATTTACATTAAGAGAAAGTATATTAGATTTTAAGATTGTTTTGACATTAATTTTACTATTTAAATAAAATAAGATTATTACATACTTGTAAAACAGTTGCTGATAATCAGCAAATGTTCTTCTTTTTTTCTTTTTTTTATCAACAACTATATATGAAATAAAAAAAATGAAATAAAGAGAAAGAAAATGGTCTAATACTAAATAAGCAAATTTGACTTCACCAAAAGGGATTGTGTTTTGTTTTTGTTTTTTTGCTCATTCTCTTGAACAATGTAAGTAATTTTATGTAAAACTAATTGTTTATCATATTGCAATTCCTGGTTAAAAAAGGGGACATTTCTTGAAAAGTAACAAGCTTCATTCCCTCTCCATATCTGAATTGAAGACAGTACATATAAGCATCACATTAAACTGTTAATTAATGTCAAATGAGAAGGAAGATTTGAGAAAAGCAACAGATGGAAAGATGAAATTTTGTTTCACTCTTTTGACGCTGTTGCCATCGCTGCCACAGCAGCAGCATTAGTTACAGCGGTAGCTATTTAGCGGAGGGAAAGAAATTAATAAATTAGAAACACTTAGCTACATTAAAAAACAAAAAAAAAAGTTTAATTAATGATAAATATCTGATTTGGTTATGTCAAATGATGAGAGAACTGGTAAATGAACATTGGCTTTACAAATTGCTTATTAGTTTTTTTGCTTTTTTTTGTCAAGTTAAATCTTAATGAAAAATGTTGACATCTCAAAAACTTTCTTGTTCAATGTACATCAATTAAATCAGAATGCAGTAACATATTTAAAAAGTAATCTAAAAGGTAGGCTATACATCTCTCTTATAATAATCAACATTTTTGTAAGTATGTAACCATTTTTTTTTTCCTATTGCTAAGCAAAAGTGAAAACAAGTGGAAAATATTAAGATAAAAATAGAAATAATAAACTAAACAATTAAATAATTTAAATAGAAATTCAATAAATAAACATAAATGAAAAAGAAAATATTGCAATGAATAAATACCTACAAACTTATGATATAGGCAAGTCTAATTTTTCAACACTGCAACTGGTTATGATATTGCTTTTTTTTTTCTTTTAGGATTTAATTCAATTAGTAAATGGAGATTTTCTTACAAATTGCTTTTTCATATAGCAAACAAATATATTCTTATTTTAAGAATTTCTTGGCTGTCTTGATTTTAGGAACTATTTTTTTAAAAAATGTTATTTAGAAAGCATTGTCTTTTCAAAAAGTAGTGTTTACCAACAACAGTTTTCAACTCAAATATTTTTTTAATACTGGAAATATATTACAATGATGTTTGCATGAGCTTATACAATATACTATCTTATTAAAATCTTCTTTCAAAAAGACTTTAAACGTATGCAATATATTCAAATATGGATAACACATTTCATCATTTAACTAAATTCATTATAATTAATTATAATCGTGGTAATTTTAAAATATTTCTTAGACTTGTTTGAATTATATATTTCTTTGAAATGAAAATAGTGGTAATGAACTGATCCTTCATTGGAGCTGTCATTTAATCAATTATCTCTGCTAAGCTGTTAAATAAAAGATCTATTTTATAATCTCCTAAAACACAACTTATGATACAGACAAGTCTAATTTTTCAACACTGCAACTGGTTATGATATTGTTTCTTTTAGGATTTAATTTTTATGGTAGGATTCACAAACCAATCAAAGAGACTGTTCAGAAGATTTACAGAAGATTCCATCTATTGAATAAATTTACTCTTTAATATTTGAAGATATTTTTATGTAATTTTTGGTAAATATATGTTAAAATGAAAGTGTTTTTTTCATTTTTGAGTAATTTAGATAACAAGTTACTCATTGCAATCTATCTATCTATCTATCTATCTATCTATCTATCTATCTATCTATCTATCTATCTATCTATCCTCTAGATAAAACCTCTAGGTCTTAAATTTATCTCCAAATTTTGATATGTTGTGTTAGGGAATTATAATATGTTGTTTGTAAGAATTTCACATCTAGGCTCTTCATAATCTTGTTTTTCATATCTATGTTTTTTATTCTTTAAATTGAATATCAGAGTATAATGGATTGATTGAAATGAGTGAAAAGTTTTGCTTTTTCACTGTTGATAATGGATAAAACGGGTTTCACTGGTATCTTGATTTTATATGTTTTGACAAACTGTGGTGTGGCAGTTATTGGATAGTATTTAATTAGTTTTGATTAGGTATGTCAGTCTCTTCCTGCTTCTGTGTTGACAAATTCTGGAATTGTGATATTTTTTAATTGAATTTCTTAATAAGCAAAATATGATGATTCCTCCCAATTTTGATTTTTTCTTATAATTATACATCCAGAATATAAATGTTTACTATATATATATATATATATATATATATATATAAACTGTATTTTTTCCTGTCCTGCGTTATCCTTGCAAATAATGTGCATCCCAATTGAAAAATGGTAATTTTCTTCTTTTTAATGTTTTGTACAAACTTAAAATTCATTTTAATTCCCGGATGGACAGTGGCTTCAGAATGTTAAAAGTATTTTTGGAGGTATTGTAATGAAATCCTCTGCTTAGCTTCCATCTACTGAATTTAGTTTTGTTAGTCCCATAGATATTCTATGAATCAAGAAAGGATTAGAGATATGCAGACATGAAGACTTCTAAAAAAGCAGAAATTCGGTCAGATAGCTGCCTTTCTAAACCATTTTGTGTTCTGCTTGATTGCAGTTAGAAATAGTGTTATGTGATCTCTGGTTAAAGTTGTTCCCATTTTAGTCATAGCTGATGGCATACATCAATTGAGGAAACAAAAAATAACATAACTTAACTTAATTGTGGAGTATCAAAACTGGTGTCAGCTGAGGGGTTAACAATTCTGACTCTTGGGACATGATACTTTCCCTTCTCTTATCTATGGGGCATGTCAGAAAATTGGTTTGGGATTGACTATAAGAAGATTCATAGCCATTGTCATAATGTATGTCATGTTATACTTATACTGTGTTGGAAGAATATATGTGTATATTTGTTCTTATCTATGAGAAAATATATATATATATATACACACACACACACACATGCAAGTAGAGAAAGCACACACACACACACACACACACACACACACACACACACACACACACACACACACACACACACACACAAGCTTAATACCCATAAAATTATATGAATTGACACTGCTAAGAATCAGAATATCTGTGTTCTTAGGATCAAAGTGCAGTATCTGTGCACTGAAAAGTTCAACACTGTATATATTACATTTTATATACAAAGATAATTCTAACAAGTGATTTATATATCTTTAAATATTATGTATGCCTGTATTTTTTATATGTACCTTTCATGTAGGTTGTTAGCAAGCTAGAGCTGAAGTTCAGTAATCATGGTCTGAGTTCATTTCTCATTGGTTACCCTACTGTTGTGCTTTTGTGATAGACCAAACTAAGAGTTTGGTCTATCACAAAAGGATTTTTATTATTTGAGAAAATTTTACCTGGGGAATTGTTATTCCAACCATCAGTTTTATTCAATATTTAAAAAATTTCTTCCCACTCGTAAATTTAGTTAGTTTTGATTATTATAGTAATTATTCATTGTTATTTGAAAAATTCCCAGCCACTTCTTTTTTTATTCCAAACACCTTGTATATTTGAAACTCAAGGGTAACTCGAATGAAAAATGCCAAGTGAGGAAAAGAGAGAGAAATAAATATAAATCTTTTAGATCTATATATCAGGCACATTCTCTCCCTAATTTCTACAGCTCTTTTTTTTTTATTTTACACCTTTCTCCTCTTTAGTTATTTACTAAGCTCTTCTCCCTAATTCAAGTGCTGGTTTAAATAGCAGAGCAGAATGAGCTCTTCAGGCTTGGGTGGCAACTAGTCTAGGAAAAAGACACTTCTGATTTCAAAATCATTGAGAAAGCAACAATAAACTAGTCTGTTATCTTTCCCAAGAAATTATCACAATTTATAGATAATAAAAGAAAAGGAATTTGTGGAGATTGACTACATCCTGAAGGGGCATGACATTTAAAATGAATGCTGCTTTGTATAACTTGCATAGCTAATTAATTACTAGAAATTGCACTATTTTACTTAGCAATTAGCTGTAATATGGTATATATATATATATATATATATATTTCAATCTTGATGCACTTGTGTTAAAATGTCAATGAAAAGTTAGCTCATTTTTCTAACTCAATGTAAAATGTATTTCAGACATGGCTGTGAGTTTGTAGACCTTCATTTCAAACTTTGAACCGTTAACAACATAAGCATTACAGTGGCTATCTATAGACTTTCTTTACTTCCTTTCCTTAAAAAGAGGATAGTCAAACTACTCCATATATATAGCACATCATTTTGGCAATTTCCTTCACAACTTAGCAACTGACATCAAATGACATTGACTTATTTGAAACCAGGAGATTGATTAATTATTATAACTTATCAACCCTTTTCAGGTTATTTAAATGCTAAACCTGAAACAAACTTTGGATTGTAAGAATAATTTTCTTTCTGTGAGTGATATTGCATTAACAATTTTTGAGAATAACAATGATATTTTTCAGATACAAATCCTACTATTTAACACATTGCTTAGGAAAGAAATGGATTCTTACCTTTCCCAAGGTTGTTTTTCTGTAAATGAATGGTTTATACTATGTGTTATTGTACAGGAACAGATGAAACAATCAAGTATTGCTAGTGAGCAGAAAGAAAAGGAGATATGTTAAGATAAAATTCTTTATTTACCAATATAAAGAACTAAGGAGGATTGTCTCTTTGTGAGCAAGGGAAGCAACCTGGTAGATGGGGAGTCAGTAGGGTCTGGCACTGAAACTTCTTGACCACAACCACTGGTGGTGTCTGTGACAGCTTATTTACTCCCCTGCAACTGCCTGCAGTGTTGCGAGCAAATCCTTTTAAGCAGTCAGCATGGACATATGATTCATTGTGTTTTGTGCTTCTTTTGCTTTAGCATTAATGTTTGTGAGTGGTTAATTAATTAATGACATGATGATTTACATAGGAAAGAATGGATGTTACAACACTTAGCTAACTACTATTCTATCTGTTCTATTATTATTATTTATACTCTTTCTTGACTGGATTCAAACAACCAAGATAAAAGTGTGTGTCCATTGGGTTTTTAGGGGCACCATATATCAGCATAGTGGATGCCATGCACAGCACCAAACTCATTCAGAAAGATTTAAACTGTAAGCAGTATATTTCTCAGATCAATGGTTAAAGATGGCTTTTAATGAATGAAGCAGGTAGATTTCAGCAAGGTCCACTTTTCTTTGAACCTTATGAATTGATGCTAGAGAAGCACAAACAAAGAAATATGCAAATAATAGAAACCACATTACTTGTGAACTTTCAACAGCAACAATTAAAATGCATAGCACATATAACTTTGAAGACAGAATAATGGCATAATCAAGATACTGATGCTCTACACTACTCCAAACTAAAGATTAGGAAAGAAGATTCCTATCAATAATGGAAAGAAGGGTAACAACTACTGGACTTAAGAAACCTATTTTTATGGAAAATTATTTTAAGAGAAAGATTTTTATAAACTTCAATCAAAAGCAGCTCTGGCTTGAATGCCAAATATTTCCTTATAAGGAAATAGTTAACATTACCATTACCATACAAAGTTGTGCATTTAACACAAAATAACCTGATGGATCCCATTTCTCTTCAGGCTGTGTTTTAATTCAATTTTCTTTTTCCTAAACTAGTTCCAAACTCAAGGCAAGAGAGCATCATCAGCTCTGCTATTAATTCATAGCTTGAGTGAAGGATGATTTATATCTTTCCAAAAGGTATTTGTGCTCATCAAAAATCTGCATTCTTCTTCCATATGCCTTGTCTTTCAGGATATTGGCAATTATGGCTTCCAACAATTTTCTGACCTTTGTAGCTCTTAGTAAAAATCTTTTTGTTATCTCTCCTAAACTCTGTTGTACCATCCACTTACACATCTTGTAGGTAGGTTATACACTTTTTCCTCTGTCCCTCTTGTCTCCATTATGTTCTGTGTTTGTCAAATTTTCCAAGCCCTCTTTCCTTATTATGTGTCCTAGAAATTTCAACTACCTTTTTCTGATGCTAAGTATAAGTGTTATTTTTATTTTCATTTTCTCTAAAACTTTATTTTTGCTCACATGTTCAGCCCATGAATTGTATTCTCAGCATTCTTCAGTAGAACTACTTTTTATTGTTTCAAATTTCTTCATTTTTGCAAGGATGGCCCAGCATTCACTCTCATATAAAAGTAGAGATATTGCATCATAGTTTAGTACTCTTTTCTTTGTAATGAAATTTTCTTGTTTAATACATAGCTTTTGGAGGGCATATTTTACTATCCCAATTCCTCCTCAGATTCCAGTGTTGCACTTTCTGTTCTTTGTTAAAACACTTTCCAGTTGTATTTGCTTGATTTTGGTATCACCAATTTGTAATTTGCATAAATCAGGAAAAAAAAAAACATGAACTGACCTGGTTATTTACTTGAATATTAAAAAAAAATGTATTTTTAAAATTACAGTTGTAAGGGTTATTTTACTTTGAAAAAAAAAACCATTAAGTACATTGGAGAAACATAGTAAACATTCATATTTAACAATTTTTTCTTAATAAAAATCCAAAATAACATTTAAACATCCTATAATATGTAATTGACAAATCGACAGGCCGAATTGATTTCTTCAGGCAACTGAAGTCAAGCTGATGTCAATATGTATCAGCTCTCAAAATGTACATCTGTTAAATTTCAAGTGAATTGAATAAATTGCTCAAGTGAAAGCTCAAAAGGAGAATCTCCCTATGATAGTTCATCATAGTACAAAGAAATGAGAAACAAACAAACGCAAGAATAAATATTTTAACTAACATTTAATTAATTTCTGAAGGAGATTCTGCTGTTGATCATTTCCTCTGTTGTGGACGTACTTACATAAACATCGATTGTCTTTCTTTTGTCAGTGTCTTTTTTAAGACACTGTGAAGCGTGAGTGTTTAACATTTATAAATTAGCACTTGATGCTATTTCTAAAACGTCAACTTATTGAAAATACCACCTGTTTTGTGACATTAAAAAAGTTATATTGTGAGTGTCATTTAGCTTTGTATGTACTACTGAATATCTGATCGAAACCAAAATATTGGTAATCGATGTCAGTGCTTTTGTGGTGAGTACAAAATAAAAAATAACTTTCTTTTCTTCACTGTTTGCATATTTGTGTGCTAGTGTGAAAATCTATTTTTTGACTAATGCACAAAACAACAAATTGAACTTTCAGTGACCCATGTCATGTTTCTTCCTGCCTCCAAATGATTGATGATGAGTTGGCTATTTGTCAGTCCATGCTGAGCACAATAGAGTAAGAATATAATCAGACAACTCTCAGCGACCTGCATTCGTACCCTCTCACTTTCTCTTTCATGCTCTTTTCTTTATTTCTCCTTCCTCTTCACCTATCTGCTGTACACAAAAGAAAAAGAGGAACAAGATGTTACTACTACTTTGTTGATACACTCAGCAAAAACATGGACTTAACCTTTTTCTGTACAAATCAAATTTCACATGAACAAACTCTTAAATTCTTTAAACTTCTCACTATACTTTCTCTCAGAACATTTCACCGTTAATAATTTCATATCTAAAATTTGATGTTATGCTGTTCAATAAATAAATTTTAATTTATTTATACAAACAAAACAGTTTTATAACTTTTATTCTTTCCAGCCTTATGATCTGGAGTGAATTGTTGGCAGTTTGGTTATGTTTAGCACAAGGCCAGTTTAATAAAAATGCTTGAGCTCCCTACTTCATCTTTAATAATTTATTTCCAAGTCAATGGCAATTTTCTGTTTGTCCAAAAGTAGATCGACATTGCCAGACAACAGTACTACTAATAATTCAGAAGTGAAATGAGAAGTGTCTGCTGATCAGACTGCATTAAAAATTAGACATTTATTAAAAATCTGGGATTAAAATGCTTCCAACTAAAATTAAATAAACTTATGAACATTGCAGCGATAATGTATAAATTGTGCAATTAGATAATCTTCTGGAAATTGTACATTAGTCATTTTATTATATTGATATTTGTGAAGGTGGCAGTTGTGTTAATTATTGTGCTTAATGATGATGATGATGATGGGCATAATGATATATATATAAGCTTATTGTGTTCACATGTGTTTGTGAAATGTCCCTAAGTTATTAATAAATTAAATATAAAATAAAAGAAACTATTCCCAGTTGCAAATAAAACTAGTAATTTATATTTCTTATCTCGCTTGTATTATAAAAACAAGTCATTGTTGAGGATAACAAAGTTACCAAACAGATGTTTGTCTCTCTCTCGCACACGCACACACACACACACACACACACACACACACACACACGCACACACGCACACACGCACGCACACACACAGTGTATTTGTCTATAGTGTGTATGTGCGTGTGAGTGTGTGTGAATCTAATCATAAATGCATTGGGTATATGTACCATGATTCTCCCTTATATAAGCTGTTGTGTGAAGTGGAGGGGATGATGGGATAAGTGCAAGACGTCCCAACATGGGAAATATTTTTAAGGAAACTAAAGGTTTATTGTCGTATGTAGTATTAAAAGAAAACTTATATGATTAGATACTTTCGACACACACACACACACATTTTGTTAAAGACAACACTCTATTGTATTAATTCTTTTCTTATTGGTGGATTATTAGTCTCCATATCTTGGTGGTTCAACCTTTAAAATGAAACAGTCCATCTTAGATTTTGTTTTGTTTTTGATTAGCTTCAATCATTATTAAAAAGGAAAGGATGAAATTAAATGAAATTTCAAGTGACGTATGGTCATCTTTACTATGATGTTGGATTTTTAGTTTTAATTAAATGTTTGTGTTGTCACATAGTGAAAGGGGTGTAAGAGAAGAATATGTCTTTTCACCGGATCTATTCAACTTGTACAGTGAGACTACTGAGGACTCTAGATATTGTGCCAGAATTTGTCATTGGAGGCCAGAATTTGAACAACATAAGGTACACAAATGACACAGTGCTGATAGCAGACACAAAAAGGAAACTACAAGACCTCCTACAGAAGGTAGCTGAACAGAGTGACAAGAAAGGACTACAAATAAACTGCAAGAAAGCCAAATGTATGGTCATCAGTAAAAAGAGCAGCCTAAAATGCCAAATACTAAAAGGAAGCAGATACAAAAATTTAAATACTTAGGAAGTGTTCTAACAGAAGGCGAAAAGTGTGACACAGAGATCCGAAGGCAAATTGGCATGGCGAATGAGGCATTCCAGAAATTAAGATTATTAAGAGACAGGAAAATTTCACTAGAAACAAAGAAGAGAGTACTAGATTGCTATTCAATGCCAGTTCTTCAATATTGCAGTGAATACGGGACAATATCATCGAAAATGAAAGAAAAACTTGAAGCAACTGAAATGTGGTTCTACAGAAGGATGCTGCGGATATCATGGATTGAACATGTGAGCAATGATGAGGTTTTGAAAAAGATGGAAATGAAAATGAAATTAATACTGAGCATCAAGAAGAGACAGCTAAAGTTCCTGGGACATGCAATGAGGAAGGAGGGCTTGGAGAACCTGATACTGACAGGCCAGATAGAAGGAAAAAGAGACAGAGGAGGGCAGCGGATAACATATTTGAAGGTGGATGACGGAACGGGGGGTTGCGTGGAATAACAGGAGAAAACATATTTAAGAGTCACCAGGGATAGGGAGTCGTGGAAAACCATGATCGCCTATGTCTTGAAAGGATAGGGCACATAGAAGAAGATTAATAATATTAAATGTAGAGGAAAAACTTTTTGTGTGCTACGTGGAATACAAACATTAGATGTTTATTATGGATGTAAATGTAAGTGAAAATAATGCGTGCAAAGCGTGTTTAAACTATAGACGAATTAAGTATGTGTATGTCGGTATATGTGTGAATAGAAGCAACAAAATACATTTTCGTCCAAAATATGTAACAAGTATTACATGTGTTAATCAATGGAACGATTTTCTTTTTTAAATAAAATGAGAATCATGTTTGGATGTATGTGTATGGGAGAATCAGATATGAATGTGTACGTTTAAGTCTTGATCATAAAACGAAATATATTTCTTCTTTTTAAAATTCCAGCGAAAATAATGTATAAAAGTATGAAGCGAACTTTTTTTAAATGAATAAATTTTGAAAAATAAAATGTTAACGGATAGAATCTTTAAATAAAATAATATGTATTATTAAAATACTACGTATTAAAATTATTTCGATAACAATAGTATATAAATATAAAACTTTTAAAAACATATAAAATACCACATTACAATTAAGAAATAAATAACATAAATAATAATAATAATAATAATAATAATAATAATAATAATAATAAAACGAATGATGAGGTCTTGTGGATCAATACAAGAAACATCCTCAATTAGCTTAAACCCTGCTGTAACAATAAAAGAATTGAAACCAGAAGAAGCTTATAAATACCTAGGTGTAAATGAGAGTGAAAACATTCACCACAAAAAAATGAAAGAAATAGTGCGTAAAGAATACTATAGAAGACTGCGAATGATATTAAAAACTGAATTAAATTCTCAGAACAGAGTTATGGCCATTAATAGCCTTGCAATCCCAGTTGTCCAATATAGCTTCAACATCTTAAACTGGACTCTAAACGACATCAGGTGAATGGATTCTAAAACAAGAAAGCTTCTTTCTAAGCATAAGATGCATCATCCAAAGGCTGGTGTAGACCGTCTATGCATACCCCGTAAAGAAGGTGGAAGAGATCTTATTCAGCTGGAATTGTCATACAAGACAACAACTATTGGCTTACTAACATACATAGAAACAACAAAGGATTGGATGATACAATTAGTAAGGCAACATGAAGAAAGAAAGAAAAAATATTCAATAATAAAAGAATGCAGTAAATACAAACAAGATTTACAGTTAGTAGATTCTGTAGAAAAGCAAAACAGAAGCCAAGAACCAACTATTGCGGCAAAAAATATGAAAATGAAAGCCAAAGATAAAGCTCTTGAACAGATGAAACAACGCTGGCAAGACAAACCTCTGCATGGCCAATATCCAGAAAGTGCCAATAAATCCAATGTTGACAAAGTTAATACTCATCGATGGTTACGTGCATCTGGATTAAAGTCTGAGACTAAAGGCTTTATTCTTGCAGCGCTAGACCAAAGTCTTTTCACTAGAAACTTTCAGGCAAATATTATACATAATAATATAGATCCAAAATGCAGGTTTTGTGATAAACACCAAGAAACAATAGACCACCTAATCTCAGGCTGTTCTGCACTTGCCCCAAATGAATATAAAAATCGTCACGATAGTGTGGGGCAATATTTACATTGGACAATGTGCAAACACTATGGAAAATCTGTAAACAAACACTGGTATGAACATCACCCAGCACTGGTTACAGAAATAGAAGATGTAATCATTCTATGGGATTACACCATCTACACAGACAGAAAAATTGTAGCAAACAGGCCAGACATTATTGTTAAAAACCAGAAGGAGAAAACTTGTCTATTAATTGATATGGCTTGTCCAGCGGATTGTAACATAGCAATCAAGGAATTTGAAAAACTGTCAAAATGTAAAGACCTGGAAAGTGAAATAGAAAAAATGTGGAAATTGAAAACAAGAGTTGTGCCAGTGATAGTAGGTGCACTTGAAATGATAAAAAATGGAACAAAACAACACATTGAAAGAATCCCTGGAAACCCCAGCTTAAGAGATATACAAAAAATTGTCTTATTAAGTACAGCCCACACACTAAGGAAAATTTTACCTATGTAATGCCAGGGATGATAGGGAAGATAGAAAAACATGAAATGGAGCCATAGCAACACGCCACGACCTGCCTTAGGTCTCCTCGCAGACTTGGTTGGTAGTGAGACCAAAGCAGAAATCGAAATATGATGAAAAATGACATAATAATAATAATAAATAAAATAACTATAGTGAGAAAAATATAGAACTTTACCGACTCATCAAACGCACACATTCACACATGATTTATTTACATATACATTCATACAGGATTCTTTCATTTTATTTAAAAAAGGAAATCGTTTAATCGCTTGGCACATGTATGCAATACTTGCTATTTTGAACGGAAATAATATACACATTCGTTTTATAAACACGCTTGACACGCATTATTTTCGCTTACTATCGATATGGTGTTGGAGAGGATGGAGACGAGAAGAAAACTCATACTTAACATACAGAAGAGACAAATGAATTTTCTGGGACATGTAATGAGGAAGGAGGGCCTAGAGAATTTAATATTCACAGAACGGAAAGAGAGAGAAAGGAAAGCAGCGAGAGACCTACTTGATAAACCTTGATAATGGCTGGCAGAGCGGGGTTTGAGAGCGACAAAAGTGACAGAGCCAAGTGAAAATCCATGATCACCTACGTCCTGAAGGGATACGACACATGAAGAAGATACTTACATTCATAATAAACAATAATGTTTTTATTACACGTAGCACACACACTCAAAAAGTTTTTCCTCTACATTTAATATTCATATATTGCTTTACACGTGACACCAATGAAAATCATATCTCAATCAACATATTTTCTCTATGGATTTTTTAAAAGATTTTTTAAAATTAAAAAAAAAGTTTTTTTCGTTTTTTTAAATCATTCGTCTTTAAAAAAATTCTCGGAAGAAGCTTGTTAAAGTGAAACATGTTAGATTAAAGACATTTTTCCTACCTGTTCTTTACTTCTGTTCATATATGTGAATTTGTTATTTTATTTTTTGGTATATGGGTTTTCTGTCTGTTATCTGCATGCTGGCCATTGGCTCTTATAATGAATAACCCTTTGCCACCCACCTCCCAGGCTCGTTTGGATTTAGAGTTTTACTTTGCGTCTTGATGGCAATATCCCCTTGCTTGGAGTATAGCCTTTTCCTTTGTAACTCTCTAGCTCAAGTAATCCTTTTTAGCATTGTATATGGTGAACAGCACTTAAAAAAAAAGTGGATAACGAACTCGAGTGGAATTCAAACAAAGCACTCTGATTTTTTTTAATTTCGAGCCGTTATCTATTATACCACAAGTACGGCTAAGCTTTCAGCATTTGGTATTCGCAAGCGGTTACCCATCAAGGTACTAACCAGGTTCAACGTTGCTTAACTTCGGTGTTATTGTGAGAACCTTTGTTTGATTTGGTCGTACTCCCTGTGGAGTGGTTGCTGGAGGGTTCGTCTACGAAACCTTTGAGTCAAGAAGCTGAAGGTAACAACAATCAACTAAGGCAAAAAACCAGTCCAATGAAGTGCTTAGCGGATGAAACGCGTCACAAGTAATTTTTTCTTGTTTTAAAATTTGCTCACAGCTGTCTCTTGATCTATCGATCGATCTATCGATCTATCTATCTATCTATCTATCTATCGTTAATATATATATATATATATATATATATATATATATATATATATATATTACTTCCTACCTAAATTGGGGTCTATTTCTCTTTGAGCCGTTTTCATTGGCTCTTTCCTATCGTTTTTTTCTTTCTCTTTTGTTTTTTCTTTGCTTTTTATTTTCTCTGTGTTCTTCTCTTTCTTCTTTCTTCCCCCTTTTTTGATTTCTCTTTTTGCTTTCTCATCTTTTCTACCCTCTTTACCTCGTACAAAATTTTTTCCAAAAATAAAAGAACGTGTTTTTTTTTTTAATTTTCTTCTAAAAATAACGTTTATTACCATCATTATTATATTAACTACCTGATGAGACATTGTTTTTTCAATGTCGAAACAAAATGTACGATTTTGTAGAGATGTAGTTTGTATAAAAGTATCGTTTATTGAGAGTGTAAGTTTATTATATATATATACTTCTAAATAGTCCATAAATTTTGTTGTGATATCCTCACATACATACATAGGGTCCTTGAGGTAGGCTAAGATAAGTTTAGAAAATATTTCCGTGTTTTTCTGAATTGTGGTAGTTAAGTTAGTATTGCAAATCATTATGAAATTCTAGTGAGTTCAATCCTAAGTAGCTGCCCTATATTTCAATTTTGGGGCCAAATGAAGAACTTTATAAAGTTTTTCTGACTCCGGCAGGCCAACGCGAAACGTGCCATTTTTTATTACTTTTTTTAATTTTTTACAGAGTTATTGCACAATTTGCCCGAGTCTTCTGATTTATGTCGTTTGGAAAGTAAATCTTATTATTCTTATTTTTCTATGGTAAAGGTCTCACTCTACTCACATGATTGTTAAACTTTCCACGATTATTAAAAATAAAAAGCTGTGAACTTAATTTATAAAATATTATTAAGTGTCTTCGTATCCGAATGTGTGTGTGTGTGTGTGTGTGTGTGTGTGCGTGTGCGCACACGCGTGTGGGTGTACATTACAATTTGTTCTTTAAAATTAATAAGTAGTAAGTACTAAAGGTGAAATGTCAGGAAGACTCGGTTATTGTTTCAGATAAACGCTCAATAACAGGTTGATGCTAGGGCCCCTTGATGTGAACAGTCACTAGTCAGTTTTTGTCTTTTTTTTCTTCTTTTTTTTTCTTTTTTCCTTGCTACCACTGAATTATACGCGACTCTGCGGGTTCCGTTTTTTTTTTTTTTTTTTGCCTGTTCCATACCCCATCGTCTAGTTTTGGTTGGGAAGCATCATTTGGGTTGACATCAGTTACAGATGAAACGTTGCTGCAAGAATTACAGACAAGTGGAAAGAAAGAGGGTGTGTTAGAGATTAAGGCGGGGGAAAAGGATAGGAGGGAAGAATAAGAGTGATTTGTGAAAGAGACAAGAGGGGAAAAAACGGAGGAAACAGACGCGCGTGAAGATTGAGCTGAGTTCCCTTACAGACAGACACATGGCACTCACCAGTCCAGCTATGCAAACAACGAAAAAAGGAGAAGACGACTGTTGCGTCTTCAACCTACTCTAAGCCTTAGGGCTCATAAAACAGAAATCGTTTGCTTTTATTCTCCTATTCACTAAAAAGTGGTATAGGACAACGAACGGGGCCGAGGGCCCATCTTTTTGGCATTCTCTACTCTATTACTTTAATTTTCCCTTTCTTCTTGCGATTGGATTTTTATCAGTTGGCCGAATACTTCTTACAACACTTTGTTATTGAAAGTGACCGCTTCGTCTTGTAGTCTTACTCTTCTTGTCTGTTGTTGATCATGCCGAGTGATGCTCCGTAAACATGTATGTATTGTTAACAATTTAAAGAGTTCACATCACATTTTCATTTTACATGCATCTTGAATGAAGAGAAACGGATTTAGTTTTCATTTTTTTCAAAAAGAAAGAATAAAGGTAGGTTTGGTTTAATTATTATTATTATTATTATTATTATTATTATTATTATTATTATTATTATTATCTGGACTAAATTTAACACCAGTGATATTTGGTTCTTGTTAGAGATCAAGTGGCAGCAAGTATCTTGACTATACTAACTAACTCAGCATTACGGAAAAACTGTTTGGTGAGAAAAAAATCTCCAGAAAGATTATAATCATTATTATTTTAAAATGTAAAACTAATATTATTTGGAAACTTTAATTAGGAAACTTTGAAACAAGATTTGGCACACAGGTTTTAATCAGTTAACTTATGTCCATATTCCTTATTTAATTTGGTATATTTTTCATAATATAATGAATTATATAAGCAAATTAAAAATTCACACACACATACACACGCATAAGTTAAGTTAAATTTTGTTAAAAAAGGACAGACAAGGTGGTATGGTTAAGTTAAAATTTTTATGTGATCTTATAATTTTTTTTCTTTTCAAAACATAAATTATATAAAAATTGTCTGAATGTTTTATTTCTTCAAGTGCTTTCACTTATACATTATTTTAGCCATTATTATGGATGAATTTTATTTTACTCTCAACAAAATATATAAATTGAGTTGAGGTCTTCAGTACAAGAAGGTACTTTCCATCATGTATGTGTAAATCAGTTAAGTCAAGGCAAGTCTGTATGTTAGATGCTTTTAGCTTTGTTTAAAAAATATTGAGTGGTTTTACAAATAGATCAAAAGTTATGGCATTTTTATAAATTACTATCAATATATATATATATATATATATATATATAAATTCTGTTCACATATGTGGAATTATATAATTTTAATAGGTGGCATTACTATTATTTTTTGTTACACACACACACTATATATATATATATATATATATATATGTATGTGTGTGTGTGTGTGTGTGTGTGTGTGTGTGTGTGTATCAGCAAGATAAGGATAAATTAAAGGAAATAGTGGTGTAAAAAGACATTAGTCTACTACTTTTGACAAATGTTGTTGCTTTTAATCATTACATTTTTTAAATTTAATATTTGAAGAGTTATTGAAATTTTTATAAAATATAAAATATTCAGTTTATAGTTTATTCATGATTCATTTACAGTTCATCATATAATGTATAAATTAAATTTTTACACCATTTAATAATGAATTTAGAATTTTATTTTTAATGAGATACTTAAAACCTTAACCATCTTACATGCTCTAAACATCTATATGTGACAGTATATAGCATTTCTGAAAAAAATCAAATGGAGATATAAAACTGAATTTTCATGCATCTTATATATATATGGCTAAAGTAAGGTTTTTGCAGATGGAATTATATATGTGTAGGAAGGAGAGGAGGAGGAGATATGAAAATGTTAGTTACAATTATGTACTCACAGGAAATGCTGAAGATGTTAAAATGATGAAATTTAAAATTTTTTAATTAAAAATTTTCCCTTTTTTTCTCTATCTTTTTTCAGTTTCTTTATCCTTTTATTTTTGTTTTTATAATTTTTATTATTAAGTATCCCATATTGTAATAATAGAAGATCTGCCAAGAAAGGCATAATATTGTATAACAAGATGTAAAATTTTACCATGGATGATCTAGTGATCAATGTATATTCTACACTTTTGCGTTCACCTTTAATTAAAGCAGCATTTTTAAAATAAAAGTTATGATTAGATTCCTTATGATGAGTAGCTAATATATTGAGTGTGGAAAATATTGCTTGTGTTCATATAATCTTTTATTTAAATTGCTAGATTCTTTCTCTCTAATGTATTCTTTGTGGCAATCGTTACAAGTGATAGATTAAATTCCTTCTTCAAGTTTTATCTTATTTTGTTTAAATCAAGTCATTTATTGTTTTCGAAGTAGTTGTAATAAATTTTATGTTAAGCTTAAACAAATTTTTTTCAGTTGTAGTTATGATAGAGTTGGTAGGTAGAGTAATATATGATTATTCATTGGATTTGCTGGAATTGTCCATTCTTTTGTTTTGAAATGTTTGATGAATCTTCTGTTTCACATTGAATATGAAATAATTAGGGAATAAGACAAGCTTAAATGCACGTTTAATCTATTTCTTCTCATGTAAATTCTGAGTGCTATTAAATAGAATCTGATAATTATTCTGGATTTTATTTTGTTGTATTTGGTGAGAGTAAAAATTTATGAGGTCATTTTTATTAGTTGATTATCAGTACAGTTTAACATGATATCAAGGAAAAGTAATGGGTTGATTGTTAGTAAAAAGTAAATTCTGTCATTCATTGAATTTTGTTTAGTTGTCTACATGGTTAGGTAATGTTGTTTTGCAGGCTTATATTAATAAAGCATTATATCACATATATATTAAGTGTTTAGGTAAAATACTTTGGAAAGAACCAAATTCAAGAAACATTGTAGCATTAGTTTGTGATGAGTAGGTAAATTTTTATGATTTTTTTATCTATGCATAGGGAGAAGCTTATTTGATTGTCTTAGGTACTTCTTTATAAATTTAAGCATTTGTTACAAGGGACATTAAAAAATAAAATAAAATTTTAAATTTCAGCTTTCCAACATTTCCAATGCATAATTATAACTGACAGTTGTACATTTATATAGTTCCATCAATAAAAAAATTACTTTAGTCTAATGAAGTCTTTCTAACAGACAAAACACATTACACAAAATTTTTTCTACTTCTCATTTATTTGTCTAATATTGCACTGATTTATAGAAACTTTAAACGTGTATATCATATATATATATATATATATATATATATATATATATATATATATATATATATATATATATGAATTGTAATTTTGTTTTTACAGTGGTTTATAAAAGCACTATATCACCACACAAAAATGTTCATGTTTCAGAACAATATTGTTCTTCTTCAGGTGACATTTTAAAAATAAATGGTGAAAATGATTTATTTAGAAAATATAAGATGAATTCATGGTTATTTAGAAACTAGTTGGAGGAAGTTAAACAGTATGATTGTTGGTGTGTCAATATAGCTCAATCAAAAGTGAAAATTAGGTTGAACTATGAGTTGAAAATTTGTGTCATGAAAGAGAACAATGTAACAAATGCCAAAACATGACACTTTTTAATTTTGTCTCGGTAAAATACATACTAGGAAATTACATTATTTAAACCGGTAGATAATAATTTTTTAACACCAGGTTGGATTTTAGGTTTTTTTAAAATTTGATTTTGGACTACTTCATCTGTAAAAGGGGCTGGATTGTTTACGGGTCATTCCATGTCAAATCATCCAGACCTCGACACCCTTACGTCTCAGATTTTTTTCAAATTTTCACCATATGTTGGTATCATAGAAACTAGAAAATCCTGAAAATTTGAGCGTCTAACTCTAAGCGGTTCCGGAAATATCGCACTTTTAGTATTTTATGAAAATCGTGTTTTGTTGCAAATTTCCGCCATTTTGAATTTACATTTTTGGGCATAAGTCCATTTCTAGACAAGGTTCAGTCTTGAAAATTTGCACTAAAATGGTTTTCCACATGAGGAATCCAAAAATCATATCTAAAACCTCTGAAAATGAACTGTTTTTGAGTTATTGAACTTTTAAGCCGAGGTTTGGGTATTGGTCTCGCGCGTCCCAAAAAAACATGT
Source organism: Ascarosepion bandense (assembly GCA_037127315.1). NCBI lineage: Eukaryota > Metazoa > Mollusca > Cephalopoda > Sepiida > Sepiidae > Ascarosepion > Ascarosepion bandense. The sequence continues at coordinate 1,517,331 of JBBBDQ010000184.1, forward strand.
GGCACTATGGGAAATTGAATTTTTTTTGTTTCTACACATTCTTGATAGTCTGAACTTGAATTCCTCCAAAAATGGTGTTTGGTTCTTTTCTCGTTAGCTCACAATTGAACCTCAAAGATGGGCAGTTTCAGGGGCCTCACTTCAGACAGAGCTGTGTACAAGGAGTCACTTGACTTCATCACAAACAGGAAAACTTGAATTTTATTTTGACTTGCTGTTCCTTTAAGAAGTGGTATTACTGCTTTCTGATGTTTCTCTAAGTTGGATGAAACTATTTTGTTTGATGCAAGGGTGCAAGTAGCAGGTAAAGCCATGTAACCGGATAAGGACGAAAGGAATAAAGAAGAATTAATCTTTAATTATATTTAAATTTATCTCTGAAATTATTTGCAATATAGAATTCAATGTTTCCATTCTGTATGAACAACTTCTATATTGCATCCTGTAACCACCAGAAGTTTTCTAAGCCATTCACAAATAATGTCTATTTCATAATTTACAAAATGGATCAGTTCTCTTTTACATTCTGACTGTCATGATTGTACATGAATACCTTAATGAAGCTTTTCACTGCATCTTCAGTATTTAGTTATATTTGTTCCCAACAGATTTTGAAATTTTGACTCCCATTCTTTTTCAAGATAAAACTTAATTCACATTTTTCTCGTATTGTAGAATGTTTTGTAAAAAAATGAATTTAGTTTAAGAAGTATATAATAATATTTAAAAATTCATTTAAATATTTTTATCAATAATAGCCTAGAAATTAAAAAAACAGTTTAAATGATTTTATATGTAATAAAATTATATTCTTTTTTTAATTAAATAAATGGTAATTAATAAAAACAAAAAATAATAATAATGTTTATTTAATAACTACCCATTGGGCATTCTTAATACAAATCTCATTTGTGCTATTTTTAGAAATTCTAACTTAGTTTGTAAAACCTTGAAGCTGACTTTTTTCTTTGAAACTTTTAAAAACAATGTTTATTTTTCATTGCCAAAAATCCTTTTCTTTTTTTTAATAAACAACAATGTCAATTTATTTACACAAAGGTTTAGAATAGAAAATAGAACAATATTATATTTTTTAATTTTTTTTTTTTAATGAAGCCTCCTGTTTAAAAAGCATGGTTGTGGTGCCCAATATAAGAATTTTAAAAACTTTCTTAATCTGTGCTTTCACAAAGATGATTATGGTATCGATGCTGAGTGGATATTTTTTGCAACCAGCCATGGAAAATCCCCTTGTGATGGGATTGGTGGTGCTGTTAAACGGCATGCAGCAAAGCGAAGCTTGCAGAGACCATTGAACAACCAGATTCTAACTTACATTACTGGAAGTGTGCCAAGCAGAAATGAAGTCCATTGTGTTCTTTGGAATTGACAAGGAAGACATGGTTGAGGTGAGGAATAGAATGAAGAAGAGGTTTGTGGATGGGAAAACAGTACCCGGGACGAGAAGTAGCCATCACTTTGTTCCACAATCAGGATGCAAGATTGGACACAAACTCTGTAGTGAGGATGAATCCTTTGTTGATATTCACGACTTTAAAATCCTCACTCATGTTGACATTGGAGATATTGCTCCTTCAACATATATAACATGTGTGTACAACTCATTCTGGTGGGTCGGATTGGTGCAGAAAGTAAACCTCAATGAAGGTGATGTTGATGTTCAGTTCATGCACCCCCATGGTCCACGTAAAATATTCAACTGGCCTTCCAATGCTGACCAGTGTCCTGTTCCTTTCAAAAACATCATTTGTAGCATCCATGTACCTACAACAAACTCAAGTGGAAGGAGCTTTACTATTTCTGACGAGGATTATGATAAAACTGTGACAGCATATGTTGCCTTACACTCATAAGATGTTGTGTTGTCTTGATAGTTTTTGACTTTAATGTACTATCATACCACATACGCACCCGGCATAGGTACTGTTTCTTAGTATCCATATCCCCTGCATTGATTACCAGAAAAATGGGCTTCTGTTCTTTCTTCCCAAGTTCACAATTAAACCTAAAAAATGGGTTAATCACATGACAATTTTTATGGGTTCATAAATGCTGCAAATACATTGTATCCACACCACATGATGCAGTTAATTTGGGAATGTCCACTGTGATTGGCCCATCTTTGAGGTTCAATTGTGAGCTAACGAGAAAAGAACCAAACACCATTTTTGGAGGAATTCAAGTTCAGACTATCAAGAATGTGTAGAAACAAAAAAAATTCAATTTCCCATAGTGCCACATGTTTTTTTGGGACGCGCGAGACCAATACCCAAACCTCGGCTTAAAAGTTCAATAACTCAAAAACAGTTCATTTTCAGAGGTTTTAGATATGATTTTTGGATTCCTCATGTGGAAAACCATTTTAGTGCAAATTTTCAAGACTGAACCTTGTCTAGAAATGGACTTATGCCCAAAAATGTAAATTCAAAATGGCGGAAATTTGCAACAAAACACGATTTTCATAAAATACTAAAAGTGCGATATTTCCGGAACCGCTTAGAGTTAGACGCTCAAATTTTCAGGATTTTCTAGTTTCTATGATACCAACATATGGTGAAAATTTGAAAAAAATCTGAGAGGTAAGGGTGTCAAAGATGTTTTTTTTCTGGATGATTTGAGATGGAATTACCCTTACATAAAAAATTAAAATTAAGTAATTATGGTATACTAAGATATATTAGAGCTATGAAAACCAAATAAATATTGTGTGGTTCATTAATTTTAGTAAAATAAGTTTTAAGTAATATTGTAAGTTATAAATGAACAATTATAATTAATTAAATTTTGTAGAGAAATATTTATGGTGTTTACATAAAACTGTCAATTGACCTCTACAGATTAGTAATACTTTTTTTAGGGAACCTTATAATATGCAGCTTTTCATTCAGGCACAGAGGGTAGATGTCATAGAATGATTTACAGATTCTTGGTTTTTCCAGAATTTTCCATTTTACTTTGGGGGTTTTATTTGTATCTTTTAACTGCCAAAAATATGCAGAAAGGGATGTTTGGTTTTGGTACGTGTTATTTTTTAAGGAAATTAAATGCAAACACCACTGCTACTTAAAAGTGTTCTTAGTAGATCCAATGTAAACTTTTTTAATAGTTGGGTTTTCATTTGATGATATAGTACATTGGTAAACAATAGAATTTGTTAGACACCTATTTTTCTGTGAGCAATTGTTAGGATTTCAACAATTACAGAAATTTGTATAATTATTATTTTCATTATTTGAATAATTATTGTTACTTTGGTTTATGTGCTGATTTAAGATTTTATTATGATTTTTGATAATTTTTTTCTAGATTATTTGTACAACTGTAATCTAATTTAAGGGTATTTTTATTAAAAATTTTACTTAGAGGGTTATTATTTGGGAAATGTTTCTTAATTAAATTGAGGAACTTCAGCCTTAACTTAGTGCTAGCCATTTGGAGAAATGGGGGTGTATACCAAATAATTTTTCTATTTCTATTTTTCCTGTTATAGTTATATTGTTTTATGTATTTCATATCATGGTTTTTATAGCTTTTATTCTTTAGGGCATTATTATAAAAATCACTATGTTTATAAAATACATCTTCACTAGAAGATATATTTTATATTCTATGGAGGAGGGTACATGTTGGATTATACTTGGAGGGATGATTAAACTTTGGGTGAATGTATAATGGATATTCATTAGGTTTTATGTATGTTTGGTAAGTATTATTTACTAAGTCCAGTGTTACATCAAGGATGTTTACTAATTTTAAATTAATGTTGATTATTAGGTTTAGACTTTTGAATTCTTTATGGATCAGTTTTTTCATTTTATTGTTTTAAAATATGTGGAATTTTATACTATCATATGGCCATCATCTCCATATAACCTTATGTCATTAAGCTCTACTTTGTATTGAGCGCTCTTTATAAAAGTAAATGCATGAACAGTGGATTTTAATTTACCTGTACTTTCACTTCTTTTTAATATATATATGTGTGTGTGTGTGTGTGTGTGTGTGTGTGTGTGTGTGTGTGTGTATATATATATATATATATATATATATATATATATATATAGCATTAATACAAATATAATACTTCATTGAGTGATGTCATATAATTTATTGTCCCATAAACATTTCATATGAAAATGTAGCAATTAAAAGATTTTTTAAAAAAATATGAAAAATACCAATAAATCTGACTACAAAATTTCTTAAAATATTTTTTATATTTTCCCAAAAGAACATTAAGTATACAGCTTTTGTGCACATTGTGTGTATCTATAAACAAAACTACATGGACAATTGTTACATTATAGTTGTAACGAAAGAAAAGAAAATGTTTTACCAAAACACAGAGCTAAATCACAGACATATATTTAATTTACAAAAAACACAAAATAAAAATATATACAAATATACAATTTTTGCATTCAAAACAGAAACATAGTTTACTACAAGCAAGTGTTACAAAGGAGAAGGAAGGTGAGGGAGTCAAGTAACTTTACCAAGTTAGGGTTAGCATTAGGGTTAGTGAAATAATCCAAGTGCTATTATTAGAAATCCTGAAATGTGTATATATATAGATTAATTTTTAGTTTGGTCAATGAAAATAGTCAAAAATCTTCTTTACCTATTTAATTCCCTGAAGTTTTCTTTTAAGTTTTTGTTGATTGGCAACTTTTCATAGAGATTCTTTCAGCAGGGTCTATTAATCCGTGAATCAAACTGGAGTTGATAATCCCAGAAATTCTTTTGGTACAACTGACTACTCTTTACCAAAAACCTAGTTTTATAGGGGCTAGCATCTAATTAGCATATTTCTTGAATCATCTAGATTTTTCTCAAATATACTGGAATGATCTAGAATCTTCCAAACGTTCTATTTCTAATTTCTCTATTTTACAACTACTTCATGAATGAAGACTTTTTTGTATTAACAAGTAGGACTCAGTACAATCCCTTACTATAAATTTAAACCATTTTGTTGCCTTTATTAATATTATTTATATATAAATGCATCCTTGTAACACAATGTTATTTAATATTTATGAAGTTTGCATGTAGTCCATGTTGACAATGTGTTTAAAATGAATAGGTAGCAAATGTCAGAATGGCACAGATCATTTTTTCCTGCTCTCTCTTTACTTTTTTTCATTTCTTTTTACCTCTTATGATTTTTTTTCTTTTTATATCTCACACTCCCATGTAGGTAATGGCTGGCTACTACTCTGTTTCCAAGCATACCTGTCTGTCAGTGCACGTAGACAAAAACTATTACAACCACCTGCTTTGTTGTTTATACAGCAACTATGCTGTGAAGACCTTAGTTACAGTTTCTTGAAGAGAATGTACAATCTGGCTTAATCAATGTTTTAAACAAAGCCAGTACGCCTAAACCACTGGCCATGATGACTAATATAACCATTAATGCCTTCTGGTCAGTTCTGTCCATCTAATTTCACTCACAAGGATGAATGGTTTCCAGGCCTCTTCCAAAAGTGTTATACATTAGGTTTACCTGCTCAGGATGATAACACCATAAAGTCATCTTCCTGATCAATCAATCATGGTGAGATCTGAACCCAAACCTTATTATCAGAAAGCAAGCATTTTAATCACTCAGTCAGTCAACATGTACATAGACTGGAATCTGAAATAAGAATATGATCTATCTTTCTGTCTCTCTTTCTTTCTCTCTCTCTCTCTCTCTCTCTCTCTCTCTCTCTTCACTTCCACTGAATATTTGCTTTTTTCTAAGAAAATGCAAATATTTGAAAGTACTTACTGAATTTACCATGAATAGTTGATGCTTTATTTAGTTTTGAATAATCCGTGAAATTCCTAGAAGTTTTGATCTATTATATTCAAAGTTATAAAATTTTCTAAATATCGATGTGATCCAAAATTATTTGTCTCTCTTTATGGAAATTATAGAATAATATTACTTTATGGCAATTGCAGTCTTTTTTTTTTTTAATTTGACCTTTATCACAAACCACTTTGAAAATGAAATAGTATTGACTGCTTCTATAACATTCTTAAAAGTAATGAAGAAGACAATATGAGTGTTACTCATATTGTGCCAATGATAATTCATTCATTCTACAATCATGATAAAAACGGATGACGACAGATGATGCATACAAACAAGGTGCTGGATATATAACACTTTCCAAGTGTTTAAATGTTCCTTTTTTTTTAATCATTTCTCCCCAATCAAGGCAGAGCTAGCTTGACAATTTGTTGCATTATCAAGAAGTTCAATGAGATTCATTGTCCTCAAAAAGCGTTGGTTTTATAACATGACTTGACACAAAGAGTTGCACCTGGCTACAGTAAAGGTAAACAAAAACTTGGAGTTGAATTAAAAGAGAGATATCTGGAAGAGGCATGACATATAGAAATAGAAAAATTTACTTTGGTGAACAAAATAAAGTTTTTAAGGTTTTAAATTCCAAATACAAGAAACAAAAAACCATATGACCGAAACATGAACATGGCAACAAAAATGAGAGTGAAAGTCTGAACAACATAAGTAGTGTAAATAGACTCATTGTGTTGAGAAGAAATCAAGGACTGGCAGAAAATATTTAATTTCTGTAAATATGGAAGGGAGAGTGAATAATTGTATTCACAACTCTGTGTGTATATATTAATAAAGTTCTTAAGAATAAAAATCTATTAAATAAATGTAATGGAATAAATGTCATATGTAAACAATGTAAAAACCTTAGAATATGGATAAAAAAAGCAAAAAAAAAAGCAATAGTTTATTAACTTGCATATATCTAATAATTTGTTTTAGAAAAATAATAATTAAATAAATATTAAAACAATTATATTGATATTTAAATTTTTTGTAATAATTATTTAGATATTTAAAAGATTCTATTATGATATTAAGAATTGTGTTAGAACATAATAATAATAAAATAAATTCTATATAAAAAGAATAAAATGAATTTCAAATAATTATTTTATAAATAAATGAATATTAAAAAATGTTATTTATAAATTAAAAGTTTTGAAAAATTAGAATAAAATGCATTCTGAATCAAAATAAAAATAATACATTATACTCAAAAGTTCCTTTAAGTTAGATCAAAAATATAAAAGGTTTTCTTTCTTTCTTCATCTCTTTTCTTTTTCCTTTTTTGTTTTAGAAAATGTTGGGATATGAAGAAAGCTGAAAAAAAATTATAACAATAATAGATACATCAACACAAATAGGGTCTAAACAAGGGTTTTAAAAATTAAGTTGATACTTTGGCCATTAAGATTGAAAGAAAAAATCATGTATTCCCCAAAAATATAAACTTTTTTCAAATTTAAAGTGAATCTATATTCTGATTAGTTAAATTGAATGCACACATAAATTTTTGTCTTCCCATATATATAAATAGCAAACGTATTGTTTCTTGTATTTAAATGAAAATCATTTTCACATCTATGATTTAACATGATTTTCATCTATGATTCAACATTGCCAAAAGTTTAATTAAATTCAGAATATTAATATTCTGAATTTAATTAAACTTTTGGCAATGTTGAATCAATATATGTTGATTGTTTAATTACTTAGTTTCTAGTCATAATAAAATTAAACCAGTGCACATTTGTATTAAAAAGTGTTCAATACAATTATATTGTAGAACTTTTGAATATTTTCATTTTGTAAACGAGTTATTATGCAACCCAGCTTTCTACCATGAATGGTGTCTTTAGGCGATTTTCAATACTGAAAATTACCTGAAGACACCATTCATGGTAGAAACCTGGGTCACATAATAACTTGTTTACAAATGGAATATATATGGTTAGCCATGAGAAGAAATATTGAAGTTAACTGAAGGGTAGAGGAGTATACAGCTTAGCATTGAAGTAACGATTGTATTGGAAATGTCACAAAAAATAAAAAAACACATACACCCACCAACCCATATACAAAAATCATAAAAGGAAAAACAATATAATATACAAAAACTGCACAAGAGAATAGATATCACTGCACACAAAACCAATGCACAGGCAAACACCTAAAAAACTCATATGTCACATAATATACACTCAAAATACACAAAACTAAAACTAAAAATAACCAAAATAAAGACAAAAAGAAGAAATTACAAATACAACCGTAAAAAGAAAAGAAAATGAGTCTATATATCAGAATATAATTACAGTCAGAAATAATTAACAATCACAAACATTTAGAAATTAATCAAATAATGATATAGTAAAATAAAAATAAGAAAGTAGATTCACAATAAAAACAACTAAATTTGCTAGAAAATTATTAGTATGAAATGTATCTAATAAACAGGTAATTTAAATTTATTTTTGTGTCATCATTTTAAAATAACTTCATTCCATTGGTTTAAAATCTGGTTATTTCCATTAAATTTAATTATTTTTAGTTTTTCACCTAAGCATGTTACATTTACTTCTAAAACTAATAGAAGCTAGGGTTTTTCTATAATCTTCCATTCAATCTGTGGAGAGAAACATCTGTCTTTTAATTCCCTGAAATATTTAGACAGAGTTATCTGGAATTTAAGGTGGTGCCTAGAGAAGGAATGCCTATGATTGTAAAATCTTTGTTTCCAAGGTCCAGAAGAAATTTCAAAATATACTTTTCTTTCTTTATTATATTCTATAAAGAAAATAGTTTCTTGATATACAACTTTTTCAGACATACATATACCCCGAACTGGACAGTTATCTTTAATTCTACAATTACAGGAGAAATTTGTATTTATTTGGTGATTATATAAAGATTATCTAGTATTTTATTATTATGAGAATTAATGATGTTGTGGAAATTGCTAGTGCAAGAATAACTAATTTTTAATTTTTTTCTATTAAAGATCTTACTTATTGTGTTGTTAGAATTAAAATGTTTAAAATTAAAATGTTTATCAATCAATTTCAGAAAGTATTGACCTATATTAATGTTAGATAATTGGCAAAAAGTGGGATTGAATCATATAAAATTTCTTTTTCTATTTTTAGATTTATTAATACTAGTCTCATAAGGGAATTTTAGATAGAATAATTATGTGTCAATCTCAAGATAGTACAGAGGATTTGGAAAGAGCTGGATGAGTCTAATGGGGATTACGAGGTTATTTGAAGTGATCACTAGTGATGGCATCGTTATACCTCCATTCATCTTCCCACAGAGCCTCAGACTCAACATAGAGGCCTACATCAAGTGCTTTGAGGAGGTAGTGCTGTCCTGGGTCAAGAGGTTGGCTGCTGGAAAACCCTATGTCTGGCAACTCTGCACCATGCCACATATACAGAAGTACTCCATCATGACTATCAATTTCTGCAATCTCATTACTCTTTACATCTGGCCAAACTAACCACTCGATTATTATGTGCAGGTTGCAGATGAGCAAGAAACTAATAGAACTTGTAACACCAATGATGAACTGAAGACAAGGATTATGGCAGCATTCACCAACTTAAACAAGGAGACTGTCCAGAAGAGATGCAGGCAATTCTGAAGTTGTCTTGATGTTGTGGTTGAAGACAAGGGCAATATTATTGAATAAAATTATTCTTTAGTATTTCAAGATATTCTTTTGTAATTTTGGTAAATATATCTGTTAAAATGAGACATTAAAATTATTTTCATTTTCGCATAATTTAGATGACAATTTATCCATCGCACCCTGTATATTGATATTTACTGAGATTTACTTTGTCACAAGACTTGATATATAGATGTATACATAAAATGTCAAGTATCTAAAGAGAATCATTATAAAGTCTTTGCACAGTTTAAAAATCTTCATAAATAGCTGATAAAAAATAATTCAATAAAGAGCATTAATAAGTGGTTATGACTTCATTTTTCAGCACACTTATGTTCGTCATCATTTTGCACTTAGTTTTTTAAGTTAATATTTCCATAGCAGGAAAAAATAAAGAAAATAAAAAAATAAAAATTTCCACAACAAATAAATTTGAAGCAGTTGACCCATGTCTTAACTATGATCACGAGATTTCAGCATGTGGCATTTCTTTTTATAAGTATATGTAAAAAATAATATTTATTCAACAAAACCTTGACCTTTAGATGAGGTTGAATTTTACCATGGTCAGGAAGATGACCATGAGGTTATAAGCCTGGGGAGGAGATGCTAGCATGTGGCACCTTTACAAAGTGTCTGAAAACCATACCATAAATTCACCAAAATTTTGTGAGTAAAATTGGGTAGACAAAACTATTTTGGAAACTGCTCATGGTTGTGCTTACACAAGGTCACAAGTCATCCTGACCAAAGATTTGAGAATATTAGCTTTGTTCAGATTGTTGATCATGACAGATTATGCACTCTCTCCCAGAAACTGTAACTAAGGTCTATTCAGTATAGTTGAAGTATAAAGATTGGCTCTGTAGGTATTGAAGAAATATAAAATAAGTAAAATGTATATATATATATATATATATATATATATACACACACATATTTTACTTTTTTTTTTTTAATTGTTTCACAGCAAGCAAGATGATACTGCCACTGGAGGGCAGGGGACTACATAAGAGTGAAAGTTTAAGCAGGAAGAAAGTGAAGAGAAAGACAAACCAGTTACTGGGGGTGTTGGAGAAAGGGCAAGAGAAGGATAGGAATACCAGTGTGAAGACAGTTGTGAGGGTAAAATGAGAGTGGAAAAGAACAAGATACATGAGTTGATGGGGAAAGGACGGGAGAAGGACTGGAGTCAAGTGGACAAGAGATGGGAATTGATGTTCTTTTAAATTCTTGGAGATTGTAGCTGTCAGGGAAACAAGTATACGGAATGGAGTTCCACAAGTGGGAAGTGCAAGAAAGGAAGCTGCTGGAGTAGAAGTGGCAGCTGCATTTAACTGATTTAACTGCAAAAAGTGGGACCTTGCTGCCAGTCTGGTTGCTTGAGTAAATTTTTGTGGAGGGGGCATCAGTGATCTAAGCTCATCGGAGAAGAAGCCATGAAAATATTTATAGAACAGACAGAGGGAAGAAAATGGCTGGAGTTGAGCTGCCAGGTTGGGATCGATTACATTACAAATTCTCCATTGGAGCCTGTCAAAAACCCTGAGATAAATGGCAGAGAGGCCCAACCTGTGACCCAACCTTCCTAGCAGTCGATTTAGCTATTGATTCAATGTAATGGTTCTACTTGAGGTCAGAAGGAAGAGTGAGACCGAGGAGGTGAAGTATATTGCTTTCAGGGAGACTTACTTGGTCTATGCTGATGGGGGTAGGAGAGACTACCTGTGATGGTTGACAGACAACAGCTTTGTTTTAGAAGCATTAAAATTTACAAGCCATTTCTTACCCCAGTCTACCACAGAGTGAAGGTTCTCGAGAACAGCAGTGAGGTTATCTCCGGCTGCCTCACCAGATTTCTTACTGAGGCGGCAGCAAATGGTAGTGTCATCAGTATAGATGCCTACTTGGGATTTGATCATGTAAGTGAGGTTGTTTATGAAGATCAGAAAGAGTGTTTGTTTGGTAGGATGTGGAGGCATGCCCTTTCAAGACGACCTTCATTATGCAGTTAGATAGGAAAGATTGGATCAGATCAAGCAAACATTCAGTGATACCATAACCCTGTAGCTTACACAGAAAGCCAGCATGCCAAACCCTATCAAAAGCTTTGGAGATATCCAGGGCAAAAGCTTGAGTTTCACCGGACTTATTTGGGAGACAACACTTTTTCCCAAGGAACGCTGCATAGTAAATTGCATGCCAGTCTGTTCTTTGGTAGCAATAGGAAATTCTGTTTGTAGGAGGCTTCTGGTGGGAGTGAGAGTGGTGATAGATACTAATACAAATGACAACATGATCGGAGTTACTGAGAGGGCAAAGCTGTGAGACTTGATAGGAGTCAGGTACAGAAGTGAAGCAGAGATCTAGTAGAGAAGCATGTCCTGAAGGGATACTGGGAAAGCGCATGGAGAAATCCATCACTTGCTTACAAGATTCAGAAATAGCAAAGTTCATGGCGTGAATGCCAGCAGAATCAGTGACAGTTATTTTATATTTGTATATACACATTATATATCTATATATATATATATATATATATATATATATATATAATGTGTATATATATAATGTGTATATATATATGTATATATATATATATATATATATATATATATATGTGTAGATATATAATTTGTATATATGTATATTTACATGTGTGTATAATGTATATACATCTGTATATATATATATATATATGGTGTATATATATATATATATAATGTCTGCATGTGTATATATATATAATGTGTGTGTGTGTGTATATATATATATATATATATATATATATATAGGAAAAACTACTAAAAAGTTGTAAGTTTAAAAATGTATTTTTTTGACAGTATTTATTTATTTCTATTATTATATTTGATATTTCAGACTGTTCTCTGCCTTTCATCAGAAACAAATGATTTTAAAATTTAAATTAGAAACGTCTTTGCGAGAGCGTTTGTCCAAGAGATTGTTTACATCACGTGACGCAGAAAGCGACAGATTGTTTTAAATATTTGTAAACGTAAACCTATCTTTAATAATACTTATAAATTTTGTTTTAGAAAAAAATTTTTAATTGTATCTAAAAAATGTTTAACTATTGAAATATTTATGAAGATTCAAAACACCTAAGTCCCTATTTAACCCTAGTTTGTGTGTATTTAATTTTAAAATCCAGTATTTTCTTTCTTTCTGTGTGAGTGTGTATAACTAAACTCGGAGTCTATTAGTAAACATTTGCAGTTTTCTAATGTGTGTCCTGGTTGATTGAAGTGTTGGGCTATGGGAGAATATTGGTTGTTCTGGCGTATGCTAAGTTTATGATTATTGAAACGGAATCTAAAGCTATTTCCAGATTCACCAATATATCCACTATTTGGACATATTGAACAGAAGAGAAAATATATAATATTTTGACTGTCACAGGTGAGGCGTGGTGGGTGTAATTTGATGTTGGTGTTGGGTAGAGAAAATACTGCATCGTTTACTAAATGTTTGCAAATTAAACAACAGGATTTCTGACATTTGAAATTCCCTGATAGGTTTGTATTTTTTTAGATATTTGGTAGAAGTGAGGATAGCTGATAGGTTGGGTGTTTGTTTCATTGCATTTATGGGTGGTTTATCGAAAATGTCTTTGATTTTTTGTTTGATTGGAGCTTCTTGTAATCATTTTTTAAATTTTTAATAATTTTTTTTTTAATCATATCACCCCGAGCAAAGCGATAACGCCACTGATGCTCAGGGGGCTACGTAAGAGTAAAAAGATTGGAAAAGAGAAAACCGGAAACCACATCCTAAACAGGGAACAAGGGATGAGCCTCTTCACCTGTTCAATAGACATGGGTGGAGTGTGAACCGGGCGATAGTTTAGTCTATTTACTCCAATTGGAAATAAAAAAAAAATAAAGAAAAGAGTGAAAAAATTGGAAAAAAGAAAACCAGAAACCGCATCCTAAACAGGAAACAAGGGATGAGTCTCTTCACCTGTTCACGTGTGGGAATATTATAATTGTGGTTAAAAACCATGGGAATTCGGTTGTTGTTTTTTCTTTTCTTGTATGTGAGAAGTGTGTTGCAATTTATATGGATGGTTTTATTTAGTGCTTCTTTTATTATTTTTATTGGGTATTTACATTTTAGAAATTGCTTTGTTAGGTTGTTAATGTTGTATAGAAAATCTGGATGGTCTGAGCATATGCGTTTGATTCTTAGAAATGAGCTGTATATGATAGATTTTTTTAATTTAAGGGGATGACAACTGTTAAAGTGTAGAAATTTATGTTGGTTTGTGGGTTTGTTGTATAGACTGGTGGAAAGTGTATGTTTGTTTAATTTTATCATGATGTCTAAGAAAGTGACGGATGTGTATGAGTACTCCATGGTAAATTTAATTGTATTGTGGAAGTTGTTGCAGAAAATAAAAAAGTTTTTTAATTTTTCTAATCCATGAGCCCATAATAAGAAAATGTCATCAATGTATCTAAAATAATGTGATGGTTTATACTGTGAATTGTCTAGTATCTTTCTTTCTAGAATGTGCATAAAGATATTGGCATAACTAGGTGCCATTTTCGTGCCCATTGCTGTGCCACTAATCTGTAAATAGTGTTTGTTGTTGAATTTAAAATTATTATGTGTTAAAATGAAATTTATTAATTGGCATATATCTGCAATTTGGTTGTTAGGTAATTTTCTTTTACTAAGGAACTCATGGCAAGCTGATACTCCTTCAACATGTGGAATGTTTGTGTACAGAGATGTAACATCCATCGTTACTAGGATATTATCATTGTGGACTAAGTTAATGTTTTGTAATTTGTTGAAAAAGTCAGTAGTGTCTCTAATATAACTAGGTATGTCAGGCAATAAAGGTTTTAGGATATTGTCTATGTACCCAGATATAAATTCTGTGAGGGTACCAATGCCTGATATTATGGGTCTGCCAGGTGGTGTGATTTTAAGGGCTTTTGAAATTTTATAGATCTCTTCATTATTTGATTGTTTTGTATGATGTGGGTTGGATGAAGAGGTGTTAGGGTGTTTTTCTGAAATGATTTTGGGGAGTTTATGTAGTTTTGGGATAGTGTAGAATGTTGCTGTTTTGGGGTTCTCAGGAATAAGAGATTTTATTTTATTTTTTATATTGTGGTTCTGGTTCTGAATGAGAAGTGATAATTCTGTTTTGTAAGTGCTAGTCGGATCTAGAGGTAAGGGTACATAGAACCTGTTATTTTGAAGTTGTGATTCTGCTTCTTTAATATAGTTGTTAGTGTCTAAGATGGTTATAGCGCCGCCCTTATCAATAATTATGTCTCAGTTGTTTTTAAGTGTATAGATGGCTTGGTGTTCTATTTTGGATAAGTTGTGTTTTTTTGTTTGGTGTCCTTTGTTTTTTAAGAAGTTATCCATGTGTTGTCTGGCTTTGTTGGCATATTGATCCAAGTGTTGGTTAAGTCCGCTTGGTGAAGTCCATAGGGTATTATTTTTCGTAAGAGGAAGTTTGGAGCATGATTGGTTAGTGCTGTTGTCAGTAGAAGTAGATTTGTTGTCTGAGAAATATTCTTTTAGTCTCAGTCTACGAAGGTATTTTTCCATATCGTAGCAAAGGTTTAGAGGGTTTAGTGGCTGTGAGGGGCAGAATGATAATCCTTTATTTAATAAAGAGGTTTCTCCTTGGGTGAGAATATATTTAGATAGGTTTGCGATGTGATTATCAGCAGAGGTGTTATGGGTGTAGCGTACATAGTGAGATCTTTGTGGAATCTGTTGTATTAAGTAGTTATTCAGGTGAGGTATGTGTTGTAAAATGGGGTCCTCAGCAATTAGTTTATTGAGTTTTTGGTTCTTCAAAAATATACACTGTGTCAGCTTTTTTTGGTACAGGAAATTGAGTGTTTTTTTACTTGAAAGTATTGGAAAGGAGAAAGTGTTAGATAGAGAGAATAACTGATGTTCATGTAAAAGGATTTCTTAATGTAAGCAGAGTTGTGTGCAAGGTTTCTTAATTGTGTGGAGGTTCTGTTGTATATATGTTGAGCTTTTTGTTTATGCAATGTAATAAAGCTGTGTTGGAAGTTGTATTTAAATCTGAATCCTTTTGGTATTAATTCCATTTTTTTGCAAAATCCGAGAAATATAATGTCCGAGTGTATTTGTACCAATTTGTAGAGAATTTTTTCTAGTTTTCTTCTACGTGGAGTTTTTTTGCCGTTTAAGTAGGGTCCAAATAACATAGTGATGATCCACATATACTCTCTTAATATGTATAGGAAAAACTACTAAAAAGTTGTAAGTTTAAAAATGTAATTTTTTGACAGTATTTATTTATTTCTATTTTTATATTTGATATTTCAGACCGTCCTTGGCCTTTCATCAGAAACAAATGATTTTAAAATTTAAATTAGAAACATTTTTGCGAGAGCCTTCGTCTGAGAGATTGTTTACAAATCAAAGACATTTTCGATAAACCACCCATAAATGCAATGAAACAAACACCCAACCTATCAGCTATCCTCACTTCTACCAAATATCTAAAAAATACAAACCTATCAGGGAATTTCAAATGTCAGAAATCCCGTCGTTTAATTTGCAAACATTTAGTAAACAATGGAGTATTTTCTCTACCCAACACCAACATCAAATTACATCCTCCACGCCTCACCTGTGACAGTCAAAACATTATATATTTTCTCTTCTGTTCAATATGTCCAAATAGTGGATATATTGGTGAATCTGGAAATAGCTTTAGATTCCGTTTCAATAATCATAAACTTAGCATACGCCAGAACAACCAATATTCTCCCATAGCCCAACACTTCAATCAACCAGGACACACATTAGAAAACTGCAAATGTTTACTAATAGACTCCGAGTTTAGTTATACACACTCACACAGAAAGAAAGAAAATACTGGATTTTAAAATTAAATACACACAAACTAGGGTTAAATAGGGACTTAGGTGTTTTGAATCTTCATAAATATTTCAATAGTTAAACATTTTTTAGATACAATTAAAAATTTTCTCTAAAACAAAATTTATAAGTATTATTAAAGATCGGTTTACGTTTACAAATATTTAAAACAATCTGTCACTTTCTGCATCATGTGATGTAAACAATCTCTCGGACAAACGCTCTTGCAAAAACGTTTCTAATTTGAATTTTAAAATCATTTGTTTCTGATGAAAGGCTGAGGACAGTCTGAAATATCAAATATAATAATAGAAATAAATAAATACTGTCAAAAAAATACATTTTTAAACTTACAATTTTTCAGTAGTTTTTCCTATACATATTAAGACAGTATACGTGGATCATCACTATGTTATATATATATATATATATATATATATATATATATATATATATAGATGGTAATATTTTTGTTATAAGTTTATAATAAAGACATAGTTTACTGCAACACAAGAGCAGTTGTGTTTCAGTAATATCTTATTAGCAACTTTCAGATAGTGAAATATCTTTTCTGTTAGGAATTATTATATACAGAAACTTAAAAGCAAGACAATTAAGTGGGGTTGGCGAGGGGGTTTGTCTCAATGAACCAATAGAAAGTCAGGTCATGATGGATAGGAGAAATTTGATTGTAAGGGTAAAGGAGGGGTACAGAATGAAATGACTTGAAACCCAGATGTTTTTAATGTCAGTGATATATCAGAAGCAAGTAGGTACAAAAATTTAAATACCTAGGAAGCATTATAACAGAAGATGGAAAGTGCGACACAGAGATCCAAAGGTGAATTGGCATGGCGAAGGAAGCATTCCAGAAGCTGAGTAAAGTATTAAGGAACAGGACAATTTTGCTAGAAACTAGGAAGAGAGTACTGGATTGCTACATGCTGTCCGTCCTTCAATATGGCAGTGAATGCTGGACAATACCATCAAAGATGAAGGAAAAACTTGAAGTAACTGAAATGTGGTTCTACAGAAGGATGCTGCAAATATCATGGATCGAGCATGTGAACAATGATGAGGTTTTGGAAATGATGGAAACAAAAAGGAAATTAATACTGAGCATCAGGAAGAGACAGCTGAAGTTCCTGGGGCACGCAATGAGGAAGGACATCTTGGAGAATCTGATACTAACAGGCCAGATAGAGGGAAAAAGAGACAGAGGAAAGCAATGGATAACATATTTGAAGGACCTAATCAGGTGGATGACAGAATGAGGATTGCATGGAGTAACAGGAGAAGGTGTGCTCAGAGCCACCAGGAATAGGGAAAAGTGGAAGGCCATGATCGCCTATGTCCTGAAGAGACAAGACACATAGAAGAAGAAGATGAAATAAATTGAATGTATACATATGTAGCATTTAGCATGTCTGAAAAGTTATTGTGAAATGGTTACAGGATTTTCTTTAAGTTATTTTTCACTTAAATTAGTGAAAAGTGAGAAAGATGGAAATTAAAAAAAAAAGAAATATAATGCACTTCAAACATGTAGTTGAGTGTTCTATCTATTAAGCAAAACAAATTATCAGAAGATGGGAGAATCAATGTATTTATGCTAGGGGATAGATTATAGATTATCTAGTTATATTAGGAAAAATTAACTATACTTTAGATGATGATGACAGATGGGAGTTAATTCACTATGTTTATTCAACAAGTTTAGTTTGGGGAATTTGATAATTTGTAATTTTTCCTGTAAACATAGAAAACATGGCTCATGTAAAGATTTACAACTTCTGTTTTTTGTAATATTTTCCATTTTACAAAATGGAGCAGGTTTGTGCTGACTTTGAAATTTCATGAGGACACTGTTATGATGTCTTTACTCATCGAGGGTATTTTTTTTTTTTGGTGAGTGAAGACATCATAACAGTGTCCTCATGAAACCTTAAAATTGGCATGAGCCTGCCTAGTTAAAGTGACAAATTCTTTACATTAAACCTATTGACACTCTATCTATTGAGCACTTTACAATAAAAAACCAGCTTGCCAAAATACCTTTTATCAGTAAAACTACTAAAAAACAACAATCTTGATGCTAAACATTATCACAACTCAACACTATATATATTATTGCATTTTATATATGGGAATTACAATCTAATTTATTTTATTTATTATTTGGAGTACCATTAGTCATATTTTTCTTCATGATATTGGGGTGAAAATAGGCACAGCACATAGAAGAAGTCTAATAGATCACAAACAAAAGGACATTGTTTTAATTTTCTTGTGATCCTGTAAAATTGAAAGTCTATTTGGGCACTTGTAAAACTGAATAAAACATCAGTTATGTTGAATATTCACTTCTGTTTTATCAGTTATGCTGAAGAGATCAGATTTCAAGTCAATCAAGGGTGTGTTTTTGCTTTTTATTGTCTTATTCATTATAACTCACAAAAGACTCTAATTGTTATATTAGGCTCCAGAAATTTTATCATTAGTGAATTCTTGCTATCTTTTTTTCTCCTGTTAACAATGAAGTCCTTTGTCAATGCTTTCATCAGAGATTGCCTGTCCACCAGGTTTTAGGATAGAATTCGCCTATATCAACATCTTTGTTTTTTCTGTTTTTTCTTTTATGAATATAAGCAGAATTTTTTTGCTTTTTCTCAAAAGACTACATGAATACTTTTGTTCCTCCTAAACACCAATTCAATTGGGCTATAACAATTTCCACACTGTAATATATTTTTTCACTTATAGCATAAAACATCATAAGATATACCATATAAAAATTATGTTGAATAGCAGTCATTTCTTTTTTGTTACTAGATCCTTAAGAATATTATGGCTCACAGAATAAGAGAATATTTAGAAAATGCATTTAACAATAAACTAATTATCATTATTAGGAAATATAGCAGCAATCTAATTTTATGATCAATCATAGCGAGCACTTTGATATTTGATGGGAATGGTTTTGAAGGTTTTTCTGTCAAGCATAACATAAAAATGGCATACCCTGCACATTAAGTTGGGACTCAAAGCAGCAGTTTCTCTTTAGCATAGATAAAAGATTGCCAAATGAGGGCTTAATACAAAGTTAGGGACCTTGAGTATGGCTGTACAGCTTCTACACTGACCCTGATATTTGATGTGAAATACAAATTCTGTATCTAAAGTCACATAGTCTTCTTGTCTGCATAGCATTATGCCTCATAAGGCAACATCTCTTCTGGCCCACTGAACCTTGATACCTATGCTTGAAAGTGAATTAATTTGCATAGCTTTTCATGGATTTTATAATCTGGTTTGTCTTTCAGTCAACCATAAAGACAGACAAGATTCTTTGTTTGATGATCCTCGGTCTGGATAGATCATCTCTTTAATGATGTGGATACACAGTTTATCTGCCACATAAATTTCATCACATCTTTTACAAGCAGTTGTTAAGGTTTTTCAAAGGATTTTGGTGTTTCCATAATAGTTTGTTCATCTTGTGATTCTGCTCTGTTCTCTTTTTTTTAGTAGAATATAATATTAAAAAAGTGAAGAAGGAGTAGAATATTAAAAAATAGTAGAGAAAGGAGTAGAAGAATAGAATATTATAAAAAAGGGAGAGAAAGGAGTAGAAGAATAAAATATTGAAAAGAGGGAGGGGAACAGAGAAAAAGAATAGAATATTAAAATTTTAGTAGGGAAATCCTGTTCCTATTTTTCAGAGTCCTAAACAAAGCTTTTTCAGCTTTGCACAGATTGAAATCATTCATTTTGACAAAGTTAAAAAAATATAAAACAATATTCCTTTTTAGGTAATCCTAACAAAATCTTGTTAGTTCAGGAAAATTCAGTTAACACATAGAAGTCTTTCATTAACTTTTAACATTTTACTTAATCTAGCACCAAAGCAAGAATTCACTTGTCTGTTATAAACTTAGACTGACATGAATATGACAATAGTCTGAAGACTGACATGAATAGTAAATTAATAGTCATAAAGATTTAACATTTGTTTAAATTTGGTTATAGCATAACTATATATGTACAAAAGATTGGCAAATTTACTTCTAGGATTATGTAGTGATATAATAATAATAATAATAATAATAATAATAACAACAACAACAACTACTACTACTACTACTACTACTACTACTACTACTATTATTATTATTATTATTATTATTATTAAATTTATGCCCTAATACTGCACCAGGCATGATTGTCAAAGTTTCTCAATTAGAGATATTAGCATGTACATTGGAAATTAAAATGTACTGCAGTAAATATCCCTTTCAGTGACACAGATTTGTTTGTCATTTGCCTTGACTCTAACCAGATGAGCATGTTTCATTGGAGTTGAAACACTGTTCATTTTGTCTCATTCGCAGGAGTAGTAGGGGATCAATTCATGGTCAAGTGATGGGAGTTATATCTAGATACTTGGGAACAGCATTCATTTAAGTGGATTGTTACCAAACCTAAAGCTATTTCAAATTGAGCTCTGCTTGTAAGGTCATGTGCTACTAGTATCAAAACCTGTCATCATACTACATGCATTTGACTATGATACATGTGACTGGTATACCTTTATCAGACTGGGTATCATGATAGGTATATTTGGTTTTGTATATTTGTACTCCAGCATCATTTTGTTGACATGCTGCTGTCTCATTCAATGATAATAATAACTGCTATCTAGTAAACATACCCATTGTATCTGATAAAAACATCTCAACAAAAGAAATGTGATAAACTTTAAAATATAAGGACCTGATAATAGAAATTGCATGCATGTAGCATTCAAACACAACCACTATTCCATTAGTAATAGACAAATTGAAAAGAATTGCAAGACATGCATTAAGAAAAATCCCAGGATTGCCCTTACTATGTGATATACAAAAAAATTGTGCTCTTTAGCACCACTCCACTCACCTCCTCAGAAAAACTCAATATAATATGGTCAATAACTTTCTAAGGAAAACCTTTCTTTATCTAAAGTTTCAAGTAAAAGACTTGGTAAAAAATCAGAAAAACTGGAGTGGAGGTAAAAAATAATAATAAACAATAATAATTTGAAAAATAATAAAAAACAGGCATTGTGTTCTGCTACTTGAATTTATATTTAAAGGAAATATGATGTATAGAGATATCATTTTATTATAGTAACAAGTGTGAGTATTAGAATTTTAAGGAGAGGACAAGCACTAAATAAAAAGAGAAATCAAGTAAGAAGTGATGTAACAGTGATGACTGGCGAAGTAAAGAAACGAGTAGAGGAATAGAATATTAAAAAGAATGGAGGAAGGAGTAAAAGAATGGAATATTAAAAAGAGGAGTAGAGTAGAAAATAGAATATTAAAAAGAGAGGTGAGGGAGGAGTAGAAGAATAGAATATTAAAAAGATGGTGGTGGATGGGATAGTGTAGAAGAATATAATATTAAAAAAGAGAAGAAGGAGTAGAATATTAAAAAATAGTAGGGAAAGGAGTAGAAGAATAGAATGTTATAAAACGGGAGAGAAAGGAGTAGAAGAATAAAATATTGAAAAGAGGGAGGGGAACAGAGAAAAAGAATAGAATATTAAAATTTTAGTAGGGAAAGGAGTAGAAGAATAGATTAAAAAGAGGGAGGAGAAAGAAATATTTAAATTATTAAGCAGAGGAACAGCCATAAAAGTGATAAGAAATAGAACAATATATCACTTAACTTCAGTGATGGTAAGAGTAATAGTACAAATAGTGGTAGGAGGAAAATTAAATGAAGAAAGAAGCAACAGTTGTATTAATAAAAGGGAGTGGAATAATTTGTGCAGAATGAAGTTTTATGGGTGTCAAGTCACCAATTGAAATATTTTTCCATTATTACAACACATTTTACAGATGGTTCTCATAATTTGAATGGTTATGGCAAGATGTTCTACAGCATCATCTTTCAGCCTGCACATAAGAATCTATTCACTTCAACCTCATTTTCTCTCTACCAAAATAATCATTGCCTTATCTTCTCTTACCTTCTCTCCATGCTTTTCTCAATTGTTCATTTCAAATTAACTTGCCGGTATTGATGAATAATGAGAAACAAATCATGTGACTGTCAGCCATTTTGCATCATTAACACAAATACATCAACGATTTTTTGTTATATATTTCTTAACATTTCATAAGATACTTTTTAGTGACTGTTGACCTTTATTATTTCAAATGACTCATGCAATAAGATACATACTATTTCATTATATATATATATATATATATATATATATATATATATATATATATCAAAGTTGTGCATTTACAAGTTATGTTCTTCTATAAAGCAGCCATTTTAAAACAAAATATAAAGAATTCATTTTTGTTTAATCTTTAATCCTCTGATTCTCATAATTAATTTTTTAAAAAATCAAATTAACCCCATACAAGGCAATAAAGGGGTTACTTGGTCAGAAAGAATTAGAAAACAGAATCATTATTGAAAAGTGAGAACAACAGAAAAGTAATCAGACAGACAGTTATCTAAACAGTTGACATTATATTTAAAATTTTGAAGATCAAACTTGACTGGAAAGTAAGAAACTGGAAGAAGTGAGAAGTGTGAGAAAAGAAACTGTTAGCATATAACTTACAGTTACATGTAGCCAATTCAACTGTAAATTGATGAGAAAATCTTGCTAGCTTAGTAGCGTGCTTAAATTCATAAAGTCTAGGTACCATAACAAAGAGCTCATCTGAATGATTACCATGAAAAGTATTTATAGAAAATATTTGAGGCAATTATGAATAGTAGATTTATATATATATAAGATAGATTCAGGAGAGAAAAATTATCTAGCACTGTATAGTGAACTAATTTTTTTTAGCAGCAGGTTTAACTATGGATTCAATATGGTCTTTCCACTTCATGTCAGCCTGAGAAAGTGCAGTGAGTCATTCTCCTGGGGGTTAGCATGATCCATGCTGATGGGAGACAGAAAGAGGTCTCTCAGAGGATTAATAGAGCAGTTTTATTTTTGAGGTGTTAAAATTGACAAGCCATCCTTTGCCCCAATTAACAACAGACTGAAGGTCATTTTTTAGATTAGCTGTGAATTTGATCTTATTGATTTGATCAGACTTACTATCCAGGTAAGAGTAAATGCTTGTTATCAACATAAAAGTTAACAATGAGAAAATAATTGATATTGGATGAAATGAAAAATTAACTTCAAACTTGATTATAATTCAACATGATCAAAATAATAATCGTATAATTAATCACATGTCATTATTATTTAATCATTCATTATCATACCCAAGAATCTGGTGTGCTCTCTAAGTTTTTCTTCATTGGTTTGTTTAGTGATCTATTGTTTAAAAATTGTTATTTTTCTAGTATTCATTTTACTGTGCTGATATCATACCCCAAAAATGATTTTTCCCAGTTTTTATTTTTCTCTGCAAAGAACTGTAGCCTTGCACAATTTATTTATTTATTCAATAATAGGATTCAGTAAAGATCAAAATAAGTATTATTAATTCAAAGGTGCAATATCTGGTAAATATGACATAGCAAACATTTCTGTCTATTATGCTAGTCTATGTTTTCACTATAAAATTGATATTAACCAAGTGATGATAATAAAGTTGCAGACTATATTATTTTTAATATGATAAACATTTGGGTTAGTTTATTAAGTAAAAGTAAAAAGTACTTTTTGTTTCATTAAAAAATATTGAACAAAATATTTGTTTGTTTCCACTATCTTCTACCAACTTTCAACCAACTTCTATCCTTCAAGAATCTGCTTTAGGTGTCATTTATAGCCTTGTAGGAAATGTTTATTTCATGAAAAAAGACCAAAATACATGGTAATCAAAAGGTGTGACATCTGATGAATATCATAGATGAGGGAAAACCTCCCAGACAAGTTTTTGTATGTTGGCTTTCTTCTAAGTAATGTCTTGATTTGATCACTATGAATTTCATTATTGGTCTACATGATTAGGAGGCATTGTTCAATGAGAAAATTACAAATCTCTTTTGACACATTTTATCATTCATAGGTTCTTCTCCATAAATTACAGAATTTTTTCTTTATTTTTTTACTTGATTCCTATTTTTACTTTTCTTAACATTAAAATTTAGAATATACAGAAATATTTGCAGAGATTTTTAATAAACAAAAATATGCCAATTTATACAATTTAAAAACATAAACAAGCTGATATAACAACTACAATCAACAGATTTCTTAAATATAGTTAAAATTAAGCTGTGACATCTAAAAGAAAAACTAAAGAACAAATGAATTTTTTTCTGTAACACCCCAAAATAATTTGCCTGCTTATCTGATTGCAATCTGATTATTAATTGATGAGTAACTTCTCTTTTATTTCCAAGCATTTAAATCCTTAACCATTTTTACATAGGTTTAAGCAGTTGTAGCTTGTAATCAAGACAGAAGTCAAGATTTTAATTGATGCTTTCCAAAGCAAGTATATGAATAATTGGTACTACTCATAATTGGTATTACTCATAATTGGTACTACTCATAATTGGTATTACTCATAATTGGTACTACTCATAATTGGTATTACTCATAATTGGTACTACTCATAACAAATAGGGAAAAGGCTTTGGTGTGGGAAGAATGTTTGTAGATTATCATTCATTAGATCTTTCTCAAGCTATCTCTTTTTAATCATTTTTGTGTTCATAATATTAATACGGTGTCAAATCAATTCCTGACCTTTAAAAAGGTTATCTATATTTTTTCTATTTACTTATGTCATCCTTATGTTATTGATAAATGTGTGCCATTACAAAGAATCAGTAGTATACAGTTATCAATATTAACAAATTTTTGTCTCCATGTTAATTCTATGTATAAATACAGGTTATCAAAAAAAAATTCTACACTTATATTCCTCAAGAAACAAAATGTGTTGGCACAAAAAGTTTTCCTCTTGTCTTTTTTTAAAATTTTATTTATATTGTAATGTGTGTGCACATATATATATATACAAAAATGATTACTGAAAACATCCAACAGTAACACGCTTGACAATTTTGGGTTTAAGTAAATTACTTTCTTTTTAATAAGTGTAGCATTCTTTAGATTAAAGTTGTGGTTGAATTTATTTCTATGTATCTCTGAAACATTATTTACACAGTTCAAACTGTTCTACTCTTTTTTATTGCCATTTTGGCAGTTGTACACTCCAGCTTTCTCCAGGTGCTTGGCATTTTGAACCGAACCATTTGAGGACACATGGCCCAGTGTATATAAGTGTTAGTTAGTTCCAGTAACTTGACCCAAAGAGTTGTGAGTTCAGTACCTGGAGTTCAGTACCTGGCTACAGCAGTTGTGAACAAATAACTTAGAGAGTTGAGTTAAAGGGAGATAATTACATGGCATGCGAAAGTGGCATTGCACATGGAATGAGAATGATATACTCTAATGATCAAAATAAAGGGTTTGGTTCAAAATTTCTAGCACCTGAGGAAAACCAAAGCGTACAATCCCCAAAATTTCATAAACATTGCAATAAAGCTGAGGACAATAGTCTGAACAGTGTAAATAATGTAAATATTACCTCACTTCAGAAGTATAGACAATCACTAAAGCATTTGATAAATATTTCTCTTTTGTGTTCATAGATACATTTTTTTTTAATTAATGCAAGTTTTCCCAATGTAGAAGCAGTTCTGACAATTTATTTTATATATATCTGCTTCAGAATTATTATTGTTATGGGTATTTTAGGTTTTGAATCTGTGCTCCAGAATGACTGCTTTCCAAAGCAAACATAATAGTTATAAAAATGTTGAAAAATTAAAAGAAAATGGTTAAATTCATAACCCCATGTTATTTAAAATATATAACATATTAATTAATCCCAAATTGAAATAATTTAATTACTAAATTGCATCAAATATCTTTTAAAAAATTCATTAATATCATTTACTCTATTTTGTTTATTAGACATTGAATTGTATCACTGGGCATCCTCCATTGCTTGCCTAGACTTATCAGCTAAACTGATGAATATTTATGAAATATTAAGTTTAAAAATTAAACTCATAATATTTCCACTCTTGTATATAAGTACTTGTTACAAAATAAAATCCTTGCATCCCCTTAGAGGACGGAACATGTCAGGTTCTTCAGAGAATGAAGCACATTGGCTAAGATAAGATTTCCTTATGTCTTTATTCATATTGTCCTTTTACAGATATATTCAATCTGAAATTTTACACACACACACGATCAATTTATTAATTAAAATTAATTTATGTATTACTATTTAATGAACTGGTCATCTAATATTTTTCCTTTAAATTTTCTTTTTATTTCTTTTTAGGTAATCACAGACCACTTAACTAACCTGTTATTATGGATGAACTTTTAAGAACAAGTAAATTAAAATTCATATACCTTGTATTTGTCACTTTATTTGTGATAAGCTATACCCATAGTTTAAGTGACAATAGCAGTGCCATCATTGAACAAGGAAAAGATATTGTCAAGGATTTTTACCGCAGGTTCTCTGGCAAGGAAGTTGACCTTGTTTTTATTCTTGACCGATCAGCCAGCATTCCCTCCCAAGGATGGAGTTCAATGATCACATTTGTTCGGTCACTCCTTGAACACTTCTCTGTGACAAGTGACCACACTCGTTTGGCCATCATCACCTTCAGTTCATATGTCAGCATGGAGATTAATGATTTGAATGAAATTCATGCCACAAAATGCTCTTTGATGCAGCAGATAAAACAGCGCCTAGAACAAAAGATTCCATCAGGTTATACTGCAACATACCAAGCTTTGAAAAAGGCCCAGTCAATTCTGCTCAACTCAAGACGTAATGCAAAAAAATCTGTTTTTGTTTTGACTGATGGAAGGTCAAATGTTGGTCCAAATCCTGTACGAGCATCCTTAGAAATCCGTTCTTTACGTTGGAATAGTACCTGGAATACCACAGCATTTGGACCTCAAGTGGAAATTTATGCATTTGGAATCAAAGATGCTCACCTACCTGAGCTCAAGTCTATTGCTTCTCAAATCTCAAATCACACTTTTTTCATCCCGGATTTTAAGACATTTGCCAGTCTTGCAAGACAGTTGCACAATGGTAAGTGGGACTTTTATTTTGTTTTATGAATGAAGAAATTTCTCTGAATTATAGAATGTAAATATTTTCATGACATATTTACATTGAAGTTTTCTATACTTTTGTATTTACTATACAGTCACACTTGAATGAGAAAATTATTAGTTATTTACATATTCCTAGCCCACATTCATGTACATACATGAACAACCTATTTAAAGTCTGAAAATTATAAGAGTGACTCAATAATTTCATAGTTTGATATATAGTTATAAAACTTGATCTGAACTTTTCGCTGTATAATATTTTGGTTTTTGTAATTGATATTCATCTCTGGAGTGTGTTGACAAGGAAAGAGATTTTGAGCACTGTTTTGAGAAGGCCAATGAAAAGCACAGTAGAGTAAAGATTTTATTATAAATCACTTGTCTTTTTGCATGGAAGACATTTCACTAAAATTTATAAAGATACAGGAAGTAAAGAATAATTTCAGGAATATTGAAATATGAATCTGAAATATCACTTTATAATACAAACATATGAACATTTATATCCTCAGGAATGGTTTTAAGAATATTAGAAATTAGTCACTGAGTACCCAATACAGTTTTTTTACTATTTTTATCAAACAAGCCACATGAGTAAATTTTTAGTTTCAAACTCTTTATAAGAATACAAAAGGTGATTATTTTTCTTTATTTGAAATGGAGTCATATGGATCCAGTGATGGCCAACTTAGTGAGATCAATTCATTGAGAGATGAAAGTGGCCAGTCCATCAGTCAGCTTCCAGGAATCAAACCAAGCATTTGCTTCATTAGCCAAAGCCTTAGCTAAATCTGCTACCTTCCAGGGAGCTACTAAAGGCTCAGCTCTCAAGTCCATAGCACTGTTTTCCTTTAAATATATAGAAACTATCTCCAGCTTGTAGTTCTCATGTTGGGAAAAACTCATAAATTATCATTTCCTATTTGAGAGAAATATGTCCTTGCTAATGACATTGAAGATAAATCTGGCTTATTCATCAGCTCAAGGAAGACACTCTCTTTTCCTTTTAACACTGCTTGTTGTCACATACACGTGTTATAGTTTCTCTGTGTGGGACACATGAAAATATGTGCATATAATTTGTGTATGACTTTGGGGTATAAAACCCTCTCTAAGAACAAAGCATGCTTGTCATTACTTTTTTTCAGCTATTATGTTCTGTTCTTGAATGGATATAATAATGCCCTTAATAGGGAAATGAAAACTGTGAGAATATTCTTTTCTTCCATAGCTCACCCATTATTTGGTGATTTATCTAACTTGATATGATGTGATATTAACTCCAACATGCTGGAACCTCTGGCTCAGAAAACATGCTACTCACAATTTATCAACAGTAATTTGAACAAGTTTCATAGAAACACTCATCCTGAGTATGACAATAAGCTATAACCAGCAGCAAAGCCTCTGATCAGGATATTGGCGGTTTTGAAGAACCACCTCTTAACTCCCAGGGTGGTTTTGAAGAACCACTTCTTAACTACCAGGGTGGTAGCACTTGTTAGGATTCCAGCTATGGGCAAATAGTAAATTCCCCCTCCCCAAAAAATCAACTGGTCATTTTATAGTAAAATAACCATCAATACATGTTATAGCAATAACATGACAATCAATACAACACTAAAAAAAAGTATAAAAATACAAGCAATAGATATTCTATAAAAAACATTGCCAACAATACATTTCTGTAGTGAAATTACAAGCAATCAATGTTATGATCTACAAACTACCCTGAAAGTATAAAATTATGTACAACATATTTATGGACAACATAGCATTAAAAGTTGATATACTGCTCAATAAAACCAACCAACCAACCAACCAACCAACCAATTATACAAACACAAGGGAAAAATCTGCAGGAACAAAAAACTTCAAAAATTATAAGAGTTGTAGAAAAAGAATTTTCATTAGTTTTGTAACTGGAAAAGAAAGACACTAGCTTTATAGAGTCAACCTCATGATTGGATTATCTTTTTTTACAGAATCATTGCACATCTAATATTTCAGTAGGTGAACATAGTTCAATTCTAGACTAATTTTTATCTCATTAGAATATTTTTCCACTCAATATTGCTCAGAACCATTTCTTTGTATATTTACTGTTGTTAACAGAATATTTTGGAAAATTCTTTCTCCAGCTTTCATCAAGAAGGAAACTTCTATCTTCAAGAAAATCATTAAAACAGATGGATTAAAAAAATGCAAATAATTTACAATGGGAGTGGGATTTGAATGAAGTGGTATATATTGACATGCTAGCTAGGTTCATAAATTTTCAACATAATGTGGTTTTCTTTGCTAAGAAAAGTGAGTATTTGGGAACTTAACCTTCTCCAAGTCTAAATAGAATCACTGGGGTACTTAGCATCCCTAATAATGCTGAAATGGATTAGTTTCTGTAGGGATAATAGGATCATTTGTTTTTTCCTTGAAGAATATATCCACCAAAACAATAGAAAATATACAAAGAATGGGTTGGATTGATCAAAATAAAATTAGGCATGTAAATGACTCTTCTTAAAGTTATAGACAATATATTTTACCACTTTATTTTAAAATAAATGAATTCATTTAAGGTCTAAAGGAAATTAATAGATAGAACTTATAAAATTTGATGAAAATCAAAGTGTTAACAATTGCAAAAATTAAAATTAAAATTCAAAATTGAAAAGGTAAACAAGTGGAAAAGAATTATTAAATGCAAAAGAGTATTTTGTTAGCTTTAAATATTGTTAAAACGATTTTAATGAGATAAGAATAAACATGCATAAATGCAGACACTTCATTTTAGAATTGAACTATATTCACCTACTGAAATATTGTTATGCGAAAAGAGATATATTTTTTGCTATCGTAGTTCGAATAAAAGATAATTTTGTTCTTGAATCAACAACAAAGATTGGCTGTGCTACCAGCAATTCCTTTTTATTTTCTTGATATTGTGTTTTTCTTCCTATTATGCATTCATTATGTCTGGTTTGGAGCTGTCACTAATGACATTCAATGCAGAATTGGAAGAAAAAATGAAAAATAAAAAGTAGGTACCTCCACTCATTCACTGAAAAAACAGCATAGCATGATGTTAAAAGGTCCCAAAGTTAATAGAAACAAAGTTTTTTCATTAAAATGTTTATGTTATTATTAAGAGAAAAATCAAACTATCTTTTGATTAGTTTATTAATTTTTGAATCCTATCTCACACGTTCAAAATTTTGTTTAAAAATCGTTTTTTTTTTGTCAGTTACTGACCAGATTTTTACAAGTTACAGCAAACGTAATATTACATAATTCACTTTTTTTTTGCTGTTGAAAAACACATTAATTTGGAAATTCTTACCAAAATCAAATAATGGTTGGATTTTGATGAAACTTTCAGGACTTATTTATAAATGACTGAAATTATTTCTGAAATCATTATTTTTATAAAATCTTGGAAAAAATATTTTTTTTTACACATATGTTACCCCAACTCCAATAAATTTCCTGAAATTTCTACTTTCATTAGTTAAATGCAGGACTTCTTGAGGAATGTAAATCTCCTATTTTTTTTTCTTACAGTTGCTCCTTTTCAGA
Organism: Ascarosepion bandense; assembly: GCA_037127315.1. NCBI lineage: Eukaryota > Metazoa > Mollusca > Cephalopoda > Sepiida > Sepiidae > Ascarosepion > Ascarosepion bandense. The sequence goes on from JBBBDQ010000184.1 coordinate 1,548,513, forward strand.
AAGTCTGCACCTGAATAGTAAATACAAAAATGCAATAAAACTATGCCATTTTTATTTAGATAAACTTTTAATTGCTTTTATAAACAATATATATTTAGGATATCATATTCTGAAGAGAAAAAAAATTCATGAATAATGAATTTTTACCAGAATTTTTTTTTTCATTTTTATTTTTTAATTATCATAATTTATAGTTTCAAAAATCTTTTAAAATTAAGTTAATTAGTGATGACTATCTTTACTAATCGAAAATTGAAAAGGTAAATACAAATCTTCATGCACCAAGATTTTGAAAATAATTAAAACATTCTTTTTGTATGCAGATATCTGTCATTTTTTTATATGGTGGGCCATAAATGCCATATAATGTCACATGTTTCAAGGCTTGTTCTCCTTACAAAACTTTCACTTTTATAAATTTATAAATTTATGTCAATTCGGGTCAACCATACTTAGCCAGAATGGTTAAAAGATTGATAACAGGCTGGCATCACCTACTTCAGAGGTCAGCAATATAAAACCTTTGTGATTAAAAAATACTTTTATTCTAAATTGCATACCATAAACAAGTAATATTTGTTTCAAATCAGATTAATTTAGCTTTAAATTGGCTTTTTACAAGATTTTTAAAATCGAGAATTAACTTTTGTTAACAAATGTGTTGATTGCTCAAAAATGGCTGAAAAATTGAAAAAAATTTAAAATATCAAAATTTTAGATTCTAATCAGTATAATTTCTGTTTAAAATCAACCATAATATTTTGCTTACTGAAAATAGTAAATTTAATCATTTAGATTTCAATTACGCTAAAATTAAAGCTTCAAAAAAAATTTTTTATTTTTAAAAAATTCAATTTAAAACTTAGGTATTGAAAATGAGTGAAGGTACCTGAAAAAAGGTAACCCATCTCCCAGATCTCTGAAAAGTAGAGCAAACCCTATGACATAATTTCTCTTTCATTTCATATCCTGATCTTCCCAAAATTGCACTTAATGGGGTCAGTCAAAAAATATCTTTCTGCCTCCCTTTCCATACTTTTCTTCTTTCCTGCCCACATCCCTGTGTACATAGAACTTTGTAAGTAAAAATGTTGGGATGTAAGTTTGGTCTGTGCTTCTGTTTTTAACTTCCAGACAGGATGCTCCTACCAAAAATGGAGTCTGTTCAGGGATTAAGAGTCCTTGATCTCCATATGTTAAGGGCACTAATGTCTGACACTTGCCCTTTTACTGTGTATGGGATTAAACCAATTTGAAATAGTTATGACCAACAGATAGATCAACTTTAGTAGTTAGCATAAAGAGACAACCAAAAAATAAATAAAAGGCCAGCCTTATTAGTTGTGTGTGTGTGGGTGTGTGGGTGTGTGTGGGTGTGTGTGTGTGTGTGTGGGTGTGTGTGTGTGTGTGTGTGTGTGAATGTATTTATCCTAAAATTATGTGAAATTTAACATGGAGTGAGTTATTTAAAGTGGGCTAACAAAAATATGTAAGGCATCTTATTACAGTTATTAGGAAATGTCCCAATGTTTCCTTTAAATACAATAAAGAAGTATTATTTGATGTTGAAATCTTTGGTTATCATGTGAATCAATTAACCGAAACTGTTAATTCCAGTGATATTACTGGTAAGAGCATTCATAAACATTAGAGAAAGTCCTAGAAGTATCAAAGGGATAATACTTGCACACCCTTTTTTTATGGTATATACAAAATAATTCTTGATTTTCACAATAAACATGATTTCAATGTGTGCCTCAGTTTGACTGAATTGAGTTCAGATTTGGCTCCTTGCAATTTCTAGCTTTTTCTTAAGCCAAACTCACTCATGGAAAAGATTAAAGTGAATAAATGAGGAAATCCCAATAAAAGATTTTGTAGACTGTTTAGAAAAGAGAAAAAGAAACTGAGATACATGTGTAATGAAATTCCGAGAAAATATTTTGGAGTCACCAAAGTGGATAATTTCTGACCAGATCTTATACAACAACATATAAATTGTTGATCAAGTTCCAGTCCATAACATGAGACATTAGAAAAACCCTGAAGTGAAAGATAATTAGAATTGGATCAGGATGAATTGCACTTCATCAGGAAAGTCATTCTGCCAAACTCTTTGAATTTGTAAACTGTGTTGCATTTGCAAAAAGAAAAAGTAAAACCACTGTTTATGCATGTGTAAATCATTGATTTTCTTTTTCAAAGTTTATGCTTCCTTAGGTAAGGGCACCATTGTTACAGATGTTAAGAAATTATAACTGGATGTTAAAATGGTATGTATAGACTGAAGAATGTTACATTATTATGATGTCAACACCAGCAATGGATTCAAAAAAATAAATGTTCCCTTTTGTTATCATTAGGAGATACACAGGATTTCTGCAAAAGCATGCTATATACAGTTGCTAAGTGCTGCAACACTCCTGGTTACCATGTTTTTCACATTTTCCCAAATTTTCTGAATGATCAATGTTTTCTAAATGACAATGATATCAAAATGACACTGCAAAGTTTCTTTGTTATAAAACTAATTTTAGTCAAATGAAAAGAAAGTTTGACATGCTTATAGGGATGATACTGAATAATTGCTCTCTTCATTTTGGAGAAATAATATTTTTTGTCTACACAAAAACAAGCCTTCTTAACAACCAAAAAGAAAATAGCATTTATTATTATTATAGTATATATATATATATATATATATATATATATATATATATATATATATATATATATACATATATATATATGAATGAGAATGAAGAAAATAATTGCAATGTTCAAAACATTAATTTAAAACAGTGCTCAATATAAGAATAGACCAATGAATATTTATTATTAATTATTATGTTAACTACTTGAGGAAACGTTCTTTCAATGTAAAAAAAATGTACAGTTTTGGAATAATTTGTAGTTTGCACATGTTTTAATGTAATAAATAATAATAAATATATAATAAAATATAGTTTTAAGTTATGCTATATTTATAGGTTAAAGTGCTTAATATCATGAAGAGAGTGTATGTATATAAAAGTGGACATTAAAATCAACTGCCAGTGGCAACAGTCTACTGCATGCTTAAATGCAATCATAAGGTCATGTGCATTATGTTTTAACTTGACTATTTATATATGCTAGTCAGTGGTACCTTATGAGTAGCCAAGTTTGAATTCCAGTAGAATTTGTTTCATTCATATCTGTACAAATGCCCTTGGGAAAGGTATTAATCTGTCACATTTCCTTCCAGCTATGGGTTAAATAGCAGGACAGAATGGGTTATATAGATTTGGTTGGCAACCAGTCTGCTGCAGAAAGTAATGGCAACCTACTGTAGGAAAATTTGCCCAGTCAGTCATGTTTCTTTCAATACATGATCACCCAAGTGTATATCATGCATGGCACTTGACTGATATTGTATTATTTTAATAGTTATTTGGGTGGTAATGATTATGTTTCAAATTATTCTAAGAGCTTTATTAATGGAAATAATTGTGGACCCAAATGCAATTTTGTGGATATTTTCTAGTGTTATTTGTTAAATTTTTTATTCATTATTTATGATTGCTTATTTCATCATTAGTTGTTGGTTGTTATTATTGTATTGTGTTTTTATGTGCATAAATATCCAGGAAGGACATTACCATAGTCAGCAATAAATAGCAAATCCGGCATGAGATAGAACAACATTCTCATAGATGTTACAGACAAACTCAGACTGAATATCTTCTGGGATTGAGTTTACATGGCCTTTCTAAATAGCTTTTCAACTTTAAATGCTCAACTGTTTTGATCTAAAATGATAGCAAACATCAGAAACTTTCACTAAGCAAACCTTATATATTCTGGCATCTTTCATAATTCTACTCTCCCAAAATTTTTATTTTTCTCACAAAAAAAAATAATACTTTTCTTGATACCTTTTTCTTCCAGTGATCAAGTGTTTTTACAAAGAAAATTCTATGTAGACCAGGCCAAATGGTAAAATGAATACAATGGATGTGTGAAAAGTACACAACTGAGTCATAAAAATTTTTCTCTGGTACTTTCTCTTAACTTTACTTTCTCTTAACATATTCCAGGTTTTGCTGGTGATTGCTACCTTCAGTTGATTTATTTGACAAGAGCTTATAGTAGAAAATTCTCTTTGAATTCTACCATGTAGCATCACCTCTGGTACAGTTAGTAGTGGTTGATTTTGCTTACCTAACAATCTCTTACATTCTACATTGTTGTAAAACATCCACTTTTGATCACATTTCAAAGTTTGTTTAAAAAAAGTAGTTAATTTAACTATATTTAAATAGTGACATACATATTGAAATATAGTTCATATAAATGTGACTAAAAAACCAAGCTGGTATAAATGATTTTTAGCACTTGATTTGAATATTTTAGTATGCTAGTCATCTCTTATAACACATTTTTTCAAGTAATATTTTCATTTGGATGTGCAAGTGGTGTAATTATAAACTGGTGAGCTAAGTTCAAATTCTGGTTGATTTCATTATGTTCACTTTCACACAAATACACCTGCGAATCCATCTATTTCCCCAGCTATGAGTTAAGTAACAGTTCAGATTAGGCTTTCTTGCAGTGGTTATCAACAAGTTTAGAAGAATAAAAAATTTTGAATTCAAAACAGTATGTAACTCTGACAAAGTACATCATAAGCTGCCTAGGCTGATTCTATTTAAACAGTCTTTTTAAACAAATCGATTCTTTCATTGAGTCATATTAATGCTGTTTTAAAAGTAATTAAGACTTAAAACTTGTTCTTTTATCAACATTTCAATTCTGCTGTTTTCTCACTTTCTTTGGGCAAATGTGTTTGGTGCAGTCTTGTGGCTTTTATTTTGCTCCTCATACAATCTGTGGATTATGTCTCATTGTTATAGAATGTCTTGTTCACTCATTTAGCTCTATTCAGGGAGACTGTTATCTTAGTCATATCCTGATCATTTGACTCTAAAAATAACTGACCAATTATGTCCTTTCCTAAACAAAAATCACTGTGTCTTCAAAACTCATCTCAAAATCAAAAAGATTTACAACTTTTTTCTTCTAATGATAGACTTATACACACACTAAGAATAATTAGTTATTTTAATCTAACATTATTTCTTATTACTATAATAGATCCACTCAAACATGTGTACCCACTAAACATAACATCTATAGTATTATAACATACAATAAAATATGCATTTATCTATATTCTGATAATTTTTATAAAAATGTTTCCCAATACTTTGTACTTAACTTCAGATTTTGTTTATAACTATTTATTTTTATGGCCATGTGTTATATATTAACAATACAATACGACATAGCTTTCCTATGTTTATGTAGTCCATGGTAGAATTACAAAAGTTTTTTTCTAACAGTATGTAATATAGTACTACATCTGATTTTGCTGGTTGTGCAAATGTCAAATAAATTTCATCATAGTGTTATATTCCATTTCAGTTTCTGTTATTCTTCATTTGTCCCCAGACAAAAAAGGATATTGTTTAAACAGGGGACTTACACTACACATTCAAGGTTGGTCTCTGTGATTACCAATTTTTCATTACCCTATAACCTTCTGACATACTTTTTTGAGGTTTATATTTTCTCTCTTTCCTATCTAAATGTGCACTCTATTTCTAAGTGTAATTGATCGTAAGGATTACAAATCAACTCAGATACAAACCTTTCAAGACCTTTTTTCCAAATTGTTTTTTGTTTTTCAATCTCAGGAAGGTAGATTAAACAACTGAAATGCTGTTCTGACAATAAAATTGACCTAACCCTGATTATCATGTGTTGTCCATTGATGGTATTAATACTTCTACCAGAATGACACAATACTTGTTACTTGGGATCATACAGCCTATATTTTATATTGATATGATTTTATATTTATTTAGATCAATATAAATATTTTTAAAACATTGTCACCTATCTTTCAAGTGAAAATTGGAAAAATCAGCATTTGAAATCTCAGTTTTAATTTGCACTCAATTATCAACAACTACACTCACCTAGTAGGTATTGGTATTTAGTAAATTTATTTTATAACAAGGGTGAATAGGTGAAAAATTGGATAGGAAAAATATGTTACATCAATCATCCAAATAGAGAGAGCATGCTTGGAAAATCAGCCTTCAAAATTCTGATTTTTATCTCAGTTCAAACACCTTCCACTGGTGTTGATCAGACATATACAATTATCTAATTATCTAATCCAGAAATTAAGATAACTCAAATCCTATGACTCAGCAGAAAAAAACCCAACTAAGTCAATTATTTTCTTTATACTGTTATAATAGTTGAATTATAAAGCTAGTATAAATGGAATTAGATGAGTTATTTTTTTAATCTTTTCACCAAGCAAGCAAGGCAATAAAGCCACTAAAATAGAAGAAGTTACTGAGTGTGAACAAATATGAGAAAAAGAAAACAATAAGAAGAGAGAACATTAAATGAACAGGAATTAAGATAAAAAATGATGACTATTGACATTACATTTAAATTGCTGAAGATCAGAGTTGATTGAAAAGCAAGAGGCTCGAAGAGAGTACCACAATAGAAAGTACGAATATGATGTGAGAGAGGAAACTGTAAGCATAGAATTTAAAGTTACATCTAACCTTTTAAAATGTTGAGACCGACTTGCCAATCTAGTACTGCACTTGAATTTGTAAAGTCAAGGTACCAAAGAGGAAACCTCATTACAACAGTTACAGTTATAATTTGAAGTAGTAGCACTGGCTCCTTCACCATTGTTTTACACCTTTTTATATTGCATATATATTTGCATTTGTCTTACAGCAATGATACTGAATAGCTGTGTTGCTGTATATGAGACTACTACCTCTGCTGATGTCTTTTAACCCCTTTTGTCATTATCATACATTCTATTGTGTATAATTTGGTAGATGAAGCTTGACAGCCCCGGAAGGCAGCCTCTGATTTTAAACCTCCATTACCTTGCTGTCATATCCAAAATATAGAAAAGACTATGGATGTAAATTCAGACAGAAAACCCAGAGTGGACAACAATGACAACTTTCTGACAACTTCTGCAGTCAAGCCGTTCCTAAATATAATGGCCTGTATTCCTTTGGATCTTTGGTATGGCTGAGAGGGGAGCCATGTAGTCTGAGCAGTACACAGCTTCTATAGTTTGTACCTTGTGGGTGAATTATTGTTTTGATGATGAAGTTAACCATTTTAAATTTAGTATAATAGATGATTGATTTAATGTTTTTGTTTAAGTCGACAAGAGTTGTGTATTTTCAGATGATGTTTCAGACTGAATATTTGTCCTGTTTATAATTGCTATGAATTTGGTTTTATAGAAGATATTAATATTATAAGATCCAAATAACAACACAAAAACCAAACTACAACAAACAAATATTGTTTAGGAATTCATGTGTCTCTTGAAAAACTGCATTCTTGATCCTAATTTTGTAAATAATTATATTGATCATTCAACGATGAAACTGACTTGAACACTCATGCTAAATCTATCTCAGCGGAGCTCCATTTGATCACATACACAAAGACCTACCAAACCCTATCCAGAACATACTTGTCGACAACACAAATATCATAGCATCATCCACATGCAAAAAAAAAAGACTAAAAATAATAATGAATAAAAATGAAAAACCTAACACTAAATAACATCAACTACGAACACGCTAACAACATGCTTACCATGTCTGCTACATACTGCTATGTATAACATCACTTACATTCTGTTACATTTAAAATAACAGTCATTCTCAAAAATGGCTAAAAGTATAGCTGAAAGCACTCAGATACACAAAACATTTGGACAGTTTTCATATAATTTATGTCCTCAAAAGAAAAAAATCATAAAATCACATGAAAAATTATATGAAAAACATAACCATCACACTTTGTCTGTCATTGTTAATGAAACCTGCATATATATGTATGTATATATATATATATAAATACACATACATACATATATACATATATATACATATATACATATATATACATATATATATACATATATATGCATATATACATACATATATATGCATATATATGTATTTATATATATGTGTATATATGTATATATATATATATGTATGTATATATGTATGCATGTGTATTTATATATATGTGTGTATATGTATATATATATATATGTATATATATATGCGTATACATACATATATATATATATATATATATATATACATATGTTAAATAATGTTTAAACATATATATATATATATGTGTGTGTGTGTATAAATTAATTGTTTCAGAGAGAGAATGCTGGTGTTAATAAAACAGTGATTTTTATTAGAAAAGTTTGGCAGAATAAATTCAGAGTTTTTCTTCTTATGGCTGAAAAGTAAATCTTAGCTTTTTGCTGGTTCATTGGTAGAACATGCAAAATAACAAATGCTGTTTTTATTGAAACTTTATTAAAAAAGTTTTGATTTTTTTGTTTTCTTGATTACCATACTGTCCATAATTGAAAAGCTAGAATAAAAATGTACAATTCTATTCCAGCAGCTGAAGACAAACAGGCTTATTAACAGAGCAAGAAATAAAAATAATATAATGTAATAAATAAAAAAAAAGATAAATGAATGCATTATAGTATGTAACAGAAACCCACACAAAGCAATATATAAAATTTATACACAAATTAATATAATGTGCACATAATAGTCACATACATGAAGTAATAATTAGTTCACAAAACAGGAAGGAATTGCAAACATGAATAAAAAAAATGTGCATATTACATAGTATAATATTCACAGGTATTGGTACAGGTTTATAGGCCACTGAAGTTACAGATTTTGAAAAGTCTATGGGTTATGTGTACTTTTCATGTTAGTAAATGTAATTTGCTGACTCACATTGAAGAATGCACACTACTATGAAACATACTTCTGGCAACCAATTGGGAAAATAAATAGTTCTACAGATACAAAAGTAAGTGGGTGTTTGCAGCCATGCCCTGAATTCAGTGTGCTAAAAATCAGACAAACAACACTATCAAGTGTGTATGAGTGATGACTCCTACCATGGAACAGTTTAGTCAAGAGAATAAAATCTGAAAGTTAAGATTTTACAGGCCATGCCAAATATATTTGTGGAGAAACAGCAATTTGACATTTTAGCCATGTTAAACTTTAACTGACAATGAGTTCTTAATTCATAAAATGTATGTGATTTCCACATAATGTTTTTAGTGTCCAGTTCTTGTAATTTTAGTCTTGAAGGAAATTTAAGCTTTGGAATATGCAAGTTATTTACTATTTCTACTTGTTTATGTTTAATGCATGAATTTAAATGAAAATATAAAAAGTGAAGACCACACATGATACGAAGACAAATGCAAGTGACATTTAAGAAAAATTATATTACCAGTATCTAATATCTGGCTGTTATGCTGAAAAGTTACCAGCTAAGAAGGAATTGGGAAGTTAAAGGTGGTAACCAATTTGCTCAATAAAAAAAAAATTAAAGAGTTTGTTGAAAGCAAAATATTTAGGAAAAATGTAAAAGAAAAAAAAAATTTATATGTATGAAAGACCTTTTGTTGTGTGCCATGTAACATTAACATATATATTTTGCTCAATCAGAACCTTTATATATATATATGCTGGGGTGCATTTTCTTTTTAGTGATGTCTTTTCTCTTCTGATCAGAATGGCTTTTATTAAGATAAAATTATGGACAGATGCATTATGGCGATCCACCAGAGTGTTTGAATATCACCAAAAATTGCAAAAACAACAGTAGCACAATGTGGTATTGTTATGGTGAAACACACCTATTCTATAAAGAATAGACTCTCCCACCTAATTTAAGTAGGAGTAGTAAGAGGAACAAGGGTCAGTCAATGTTGAATAGTTAGTCAAATACGAAAGTTAGTCAGTAACCTGGCAAGATTACACTGCATAATACATATATCAAGTTCCTAATGTTTTGTACATTGAACCTATTAGAACTGACTTTAGCACAAATACTAGCCTCCACTGCAAAAATAACTCCACAACAGGTATACAAACACACACACACAAACACAGAAACACACAGACAGACACAGAAGCACACACACACACACACACACACACACACACATATATATAAGATAATGGCTGGTCACTTGTATTTGAAGATACCTGCCTAGCTAATCCCCATTGCAGATGCCTGCTCAAGCACATTTGTGTTTGTTCAACACGCACAGAGCTTACCTGTGGTTTATACTGCAACTATGCAGAGCTGGCCTTAGTTACAGTTTCTGGGAGTGATCGCATTATCTAACAGTCTAAACAGGGCCAGGACGCTGAAACCCTTGATCACGATGACTTCTGACTGCAAGCTAGTACAACCATCAACGGCTCCTCAAAGAGAGTTGTCTACCCAATTTTACTCACACAGCTTTGGTCAACTCGTGGTATGGTTTTCAGGCACTTTCCAAGGTTGCCACACATTGGGATTGCATCCTCCAGACTGATTACATCAAGAAGTCAACTTACTGACAAATTGACCATGATGAGATTCAAACGCAGACTTCATGGTCAGAAAGTGAACACGCGCCCATAGAAGAGAAGAAAGGAAAATATTTCTCCAGATTTATAACTTATATGTATAAAAAACATATATGTGTATATGTCAGATTAAATAAATTGTAAACATTCATACTCATGAATGATCTTTCGTGTATTATAATTGAAAGATGTAAGAAATGAGCTGTAACTTTGACAGATTGTTTTATTATTTATTTCTCAATGTTCCCAAGTACTTTCAATCTCCTTCTGAGATCATCTTCAGGGGTGTATATATATATATTAGTCATCCACATACAAGCCTGTTTTGCTGTATCACAGCTCATCAGTGTGGTTAGACACATCCACTTGCTTTGATCAATTTGGTGTCAGTTGAAGTCGCTAGCCCCTAAGCCATAGGAGTATGAAATCAGAGAAGGGAAATTTTAACATGTTGTATATAAGCAGTGTACACACACACACATGCATACACACACACACACACACACACATATATATACACACACTCACACATCATCCAATACAAAGCTTGAGAGCTACTTGAAGTAGAAGGTTAATATTAAAATGATTACTATGAATGATCTTTATGATATAAATGAAATTAGAGGTAGTAAGAAGTAAAGTTAAAGAAGTAAAGATTTTAGCTTTCTGGCAACCATGCATGTGAGAATCTGTTCCACAAATTAGCAATTTTTGGAAAAAAGCTGTCTGAGTGAAACTTCCTCTTTATATTTCAAAATACAGAGGAAATGAGAATAATTCAACTCCATGGAAACATCATGGTATGTCCCATCTGTATCTGAACATTTGCTATGATAAGGAGATTAATGAACTGGTCTCACATGCCATTGACAATGAGTTTATTTTCCAACTGAATCCATGTTTTCATGAGTATTCAATCCACAAAATACTTATTCTGTTAAATTCATAATTTAAAATTTTTACATGAAAAATGGTATCCTTGAAAATGTTCTTTAATCTAAATTTAGTATATCTCCTTTATTGTTGTTATCATCATGTGGCCATAAATATGTTGTATTTGCCATCGTTTAACATATTTCTATAAATCCTGTTTATTTAACATGTAGTTTAATTAGAGAATATTAAAATATAAAAGAAATTAATGCAATTTTCAAAAGTATAACTGATTTACAATTAAAAATATAATTGATCTTTTTTTGACCCAAATCATATTCATTTTCTATTTTCTATTTATTAAATAATTTGCTTCTTATAAATAAGCTATCTAGGTTAATTCTAGTCACACATTTCTGAGGATGTACATTTCAAGATGGTGTAACAGTCAGTAAGTTTTTCTAGTTAGCTCAATTATGACTGACTACTGAGTACAGTTCTCACTGAGTGCTCAATACTTGCAGCTTTAAGCAACATGTAAGCAAATCACTACAATTCTGAGTATGATGTAATGAAGCATCCAAATATTAATAAAATCATTTATATAAGGGTGTGGTGAAATCAACCAAAGTTGTTTTTCCCTTGAACTAGTTTACAAAAATTGAATATTACTCTCATACCTGGACTGGAACTTCTGAGTCCTCATTTGTTTGTCTTGATAGAGTTCAAAAGTGTCCAAGTGGTCTTGTGGGTGATGAATTATTTTCCACTCTACAACCCCTTTCCCACAGACAAAACCTCATAAGCTTCTCTCTGTTCTATCACTATTTCGATGATATATGTTCTGATAAGCTACATTATTTATACCCACCACCCCTGACCTTTACAACTGGGACCCACCATGTCACGTACAGAAGTGTGAATCATTCTCATTTTTTCATATTTGATTAGTTAGAAGTAAGTTCCATTCAGACAACTTCTTCCCAAGAACTGCTGCTTTGTGGTACAGACTCCCAGCAGGAAATTATCTCACTCACTACAATCTTAACCCCTTTAAGTCTAAGTTATCTATCTTGTTTCTTTCTCTTTGAACTTCACTTCTTCCTTTTCTTATGTTCATACAACTCCACATAGTAACCCACTACCTTGAGTAGTTCTTTGGATTTGTATTGGATAAATATTAGTATAAAAATAAAAAAAAAACCTATGAAATTAATTGTTGAACTCAACTTATGAGAAATAGTCAAATTGCATTGAATAATGCTTCACTACAAGCTTAGATGTTGTCTGTTTTTCTTTACAAAAGGAATGCTGAAATATACTCAGTTCAGCCAAGAAGGAATTTAAAAGAAAACTTGATGTTTAGTTATTTGTTCAGATTTGGGGAAAGTACAATCTTAGGATGTGTGTTGTGGTACAGTGGATATCGGCTCGGAACAAGAAACCAGGGAGCCGAGTTCGAATTCCAGTTGAATCCATTGTATTCACTTACGCACAAATACCCTTAGGAAAGGTATTAATCCGTCTCTTCCTTCCAGTTATGGGTTAAATAGCAGGACAGATTGGGTTCTATAGCCTTGGTCAGCAACCAGTCTACCACAGAAAGTAATGGCAACCTACTGCGGGATAATCTTCTGCCCAGTCAGTCATGTCTCTTTCGAGACATGATCGCCCAAGTGTGTATCACGTATGGCACTTAACTGACTGACTGACAATCTTATATGTCTTTTTTTGTTTTCTCTTTTTCTCTAGTAAACTAAATGATCAACAGTGATTGCTATAAACTGTTGTAAAACAGAAACCCTTCCAAAAAACTGTGATATTTGGTTAAATTTTTGAAAAAGAGTTTGGCCAAAAACTTTCAAGTGCTTTTTCATTTTTGACTTTGTACTTTGCTAAGGTAAGCTTAGTAAATATTCACATCGAGTATGTATTTGTATTTTTACACACACATATCTATCTATATATCTATCTATCTATCTGTTTGGTCCACTCATTAGGAGGTATCCCAATTACAAAAAGTTAATCTATAAAACTCTGGAGTTGGGGTGCTGAGTAAAATATCAATCAGCTAAGTGACAAATATTATATTTGTATTAATACTATATATATAAAGAGAGAGAAAGAGACAGTGTAAACATTATCATCATCCCTGAACAGTGTCTGTCTGTTTCATACTGCAATGTGATCTTCAAACTTTATAAATGCTTTCTCTCCTATACCAGCATTATTCCCATGTAACAAATTTTGATATATATAAATATATATATTTTCTTTATCTTTTCCACAAATTGAAGAATGTGTTGTGTTGCTTCGTTTTGGTATAATTAGAAGATAACACAAACTTGAATTAATGATGTTTATTTTTGGTATAAAGCTTTAGGTTTTTACATCAAGTTACAACATTTAAATTTTGTGTATACAGGAGCAGACTAGCTAAATTCTCTTCACTGTGGGATGCTAGTAGTAAACGAGCCTATCCCTTCTGGACGCTAGTCATCAACTCACTAGCGTCTCCCCCTTTTCAAATCTCCTACACAAAACTACTGTCCTTAACTCCTACTTCTTACTCCTACTCTTACTCCTACTCCTACCAAAAGAAACGGTTCCTTATTTTGCCGCCCAATTTTGAATTCTTGCCGTCAGTGTGTCTATCTTTTTCTATTGTTAGAACACTTGCCATTTTATAAACCATAACAAATGAAATGATTCCATGATGAAACATATAGACTTATTTTTTAACTTAGAATAACAAACTGATTCTTAGTTTCCCTAAAAATTTTGGCTATCATTACAAAAGTTCAAATAAAACATCAAATGAGGGAGTGGGAAGAAAAAGAGAGCAATGACAGAAATTTTAGGATCATTTAAGATTTTTTTGCATACATTTTTTCTCTCCCTTTTTCTTTTTATCTTTTCATTAATTTCTTTCAGTAATTTAATTTTCTTTTCTTAGTAAATTATTCAATAATTAATTTTACAGTTGTTTAAGGGTCAAATAATTTGTAGTCATTTATTTAGTTTAATCATCTGACACAAACCAGCATCCAAAATGTGGCATCCAAAATTGAACTCAATACACATTGTGAATGAGGTTGTGCACTGCAGTAAGCAACAATTTTCTTATTCATTTCTTTGCTTTCACTTTAATTTCTGTTTTTTATTATTCTCCCTCAAGAAATCTCTTTATTTCTATCATTTTCAATCATTTTCTAATACACATTAATACTTCCATTTTATTCTGAAGAGTCTCTCAAATAAATTTTTCTTTCTTTTAAAACCCTGTCTCTTTTTCTCTCTCTCTCCATTTTCACATACATTTCCTCTCATCAGAGCTACTTAGACATCCTATCTCTTTTTCACTTATTTACTCTATAAAACTTGATGTTTTCTGTTTTTAAACTTCGTTACTAGTGCGTCTTTGTTTTTGATAGTATTTCTTAAGTTACAGAATGTCTACTCGCACCCCCTCCTCCCCAAGAGTATTATCAGAAATCTTCGGCTTGAATGAGGTGATGACACACTAGTTGAGTTCCTTTAGATGCAGTTACTTGTTATGTAATTCGTTCATTCTCTCCCTTCTTCCTTCCAATTTGATTCAGAGCAGTTTTATTTATGGCAACCGTTAGATATTTGATGTTGATAGTCATAAAACTAAGAAGTTAACAAATACAATTTGTTTCAAAACTGCTGGCTTTGGTCAGCAAAATGGCTTGGAACAATAAAATGGGGCCAACAGGTTTTGAAATTTCATCCCAAAAGTTTCCTTAGTTGTTAGTGCCTGTTAGGAAATATCAAAACCTATTTCAAATCTAGCTCTTGGTACTTGTAATAAATAAAGATAAAGTGCAGATTACTTTACAAAACTGCTATATTCACATCAAGCAACTTTATGGTTTATTACGTTGACCAAAAAGTTTTTTTGCTTTATTAAGTAAACTTTCTACTTAATAACTGAATCAATATTGTAGCCAACCTAATAGTTTCATCTAAGTGTACAACAGCCTTTTGTACATAGTAAAGAAAGATGAAAAAGGACAATAAACCATTCAACAGCACTTATTTTGTTTTATAGTAGTTTTCTTTCTCTTTTTTTTAAAATGTAATGTCCTCTCAGAAGATAGGTGATCATGGCTCTCCACAGATTCTGTTTTTCTTTATTGACTGACTTCTCTTTGCCTTCTTCAATATTTAGAATTCAGAGTTTTCTTTCTCTTAGACTTTGCTACTCACTAAGGCTAGAGAGATCAGTCTACTTCACTATTTAACTCATAAATGGGGGAAGAAGAAATGGATTTGTGTGAAAGTAAACACATGAAGCTAGACTGGAATTTGAACTTGGTAAACTGTGTTCACTTTCTATCACAATGTCTATTACACTAACCAGACATCCTTATTAAACTGGAAAACTTGTATCTGTATGATAGGGTGATAACATCTCAGTGAATATGAGAATATATATATTTGTGTGTGTGTATAAAATTATTTGATAACAATCTGCTCAGTTATAACATACTGAGTTTGTCTATTAATAAATGCAATTTTATATCATATTAGTATTTCAGATTTTACAGGTACACTGAGGTACTCACTGCTAATAGGTTAGGGAAAATGCATTACACTACTCTAACATTGCAAATCCTTTTGAATCCTTGTTTTTAATTGGGTTCAAATATTAATATATATACCACCTTTGAGATTTGAAAAAGAAATCACTCAACCAATGGTCGAGAGCAAGGGAAAATTTACTCGCTCCAAAATCATTTTACTTGACTGACTCCATTTTCTTAATAATCGCCTTGCGTGAATTGCTGGCAGAAAACAAAAAATGAAATTTTATTAAAATTTTGAACGTGTTAGAAAAGATTTAAAATTTTAAAAAAATTATAACAACAAAATTTAATCTTTCGTCTTAGTAATAGCAAAAACATTTTGATGATAAAACTTTGTTTTTATTAAGTTTGAGCCCTTTTAACATCATGATATGTTGTTTTTTTGGGTTTTTTTTTGGCAATTGAGTGGTGGTACCTAAATTCATAGTTTCTTTCTTCTGTTTGACTACAACCTCCATCTCATAGATGATAAAAAAATAACAAATCTGATTTTCTCAATGATTTTCTATAAAAAAATTATTTACATGTATAATTTGTTTTTTTGTATGTGGTTGAAAGAAGTATACATATTTTATTTTTCTTTCAAATGTTCGTTTTCACTTTTTGTAAGTGGGGAGGAAATATAGATGTTGAGTCAAGGATAATATTTTTCCAAATGAGTTTCTAAAAATCTGTGAGAGTCTTTAAACTGGGCGGCAGAGACATTTTGGCTCCACTCTGGAAGCGTTAACTAAATGAATGTTTGAAATGACCAGGACAATAAAAGCTTGTTAATCTAAATTCCATTTATCAGATCTTGCTTTGATGATTGTGGGATGTCACTGTCTTTTGTTTAACCACACATTTCGATGTAAATCAGGCGCTATTCATAAGACCAAAGAGTTCAATAATGTCATTGTAGGGCATTCTAAGTAATTTGTGAATCTTCAATGGTATACTTTTGGGTTGTAAAAGGAATAAGATTTCCTTTTTCTATATTTGAAGGGACACGTTTCATTGTGAGATTTTTAATCGACCATAGCTGAGTAAAGTAATAAACTTTAATTGCCCAATTAAGTTTTTGAATCGACTGAGTTGATCGGGTGAGTGAAATTTCAAAGGCTATATATATATATATATATGTCTGATTAAATAAATTGCAAACATTGTGTCTGCTTATTTTTAATAAAATCTGTTCATTATCAGATATAATCTTTTGCATATTATAATTGAAAAATGTCAGAAATGAGCTGTAATGCTGACAGATGTTATTATCACTCATTTCTCAATGTACTCAAGTTTTTTCAATCTCTTTCCAAGATCATCTTCAAGAATAATGTGTACCACAACTAAACATCCCTTTCCATATATTTTTGGCAGTTAAAAGAAACAAATAAAACACAAAAGGTAAAATGGAAAATTCTGAAAAAAAAAAACAAGAATCTGTGATTCATTCTATGACATCTGCACTAATTCATTCTATATTTTCTAAGATAAATAATTTTCACCAATAATTTTTAAATATCACTTGAAGAAGAACAATAATGTTCTGAAACATGAAATGTTTTTGTAGTGATATAATGCTTTTATAAACCATTATAATAACGAAATTCCAATATTAAGTTGTACTTTGTATTGAGCACTTTTTATAAAAGGGAATGCAACAATTCTTTCATTTTCTTATAATATATATATATATATATATATATATATATATATATATATATACATGGTGGGTTTTTCGAGATGTGTTCAAAGACAAATTTACAGTTATATATATATGTGTATATATGATGGATTTTTAATTCATGACCAAACATGACCAGATTTTATACTAATTTATGTCTGTATTATTTACACTATTTATATTTAGACTATTTTCCTTATTTCTTTTGTTTTTATCACAGTGTTTTAGTTGTTCTGTCTTCTGATCTTTATAAGGTGTATATCAATCCCAGTGACCTACAGAGAATTTCAAACTGCACTCTTTATTTAATCTATGAGAATAGACTGTTCTCGTTCCACTGCCCATATCTCAAGATTTACCATCTAGTTTTTATTTTTAGTACTGCTCAGTTATTGCTCACCCTGTTTTCACTGCCTCTAATACACACAGCCTGGCCCAGTAATTCAACTCACAATTACTATGTCACCAAATTGATGAAACCAAAACTTTAGCGATACCTACTCCTTGCATAGTTGTTCTTAGCACATATTACAGCTGACTCAGTCTTCAATGCATGTTTGGTGTATATTATGTGAGAAAAGATGCAAGTTTTTTTTTCAAGGTAAATGGTGGTCAATACTGACTCTCTTAAAAGTTATATATGAAGAACATATGAAAGCCATAACCAAAGGAGACTTTTGTAAAGATTTCAACTGATGTGCTGGAGAACTCCTCTTGTCCTTTTTAGAACTTGGTTGCATGCTATGAGGTTCCTGCAATGGACTGATCTAATTGGTATGTTTAATGATAATTCTTTTTCTGTCATATTATTTTTTTCTGAAAACAGAAGTTTTTCTTTCTTTTTTTAATCATTTTACCCCAAGCAAAGTGGTAAAGCGAAAAAAAAAAAACCCATATAGGATTATTTAGAGTGAAAGAAACTGAGAAAATATTATTGAGAAGAAACAATAATAAAAGAAAAGAATTCAAAATGATAGATAATGACGTGATTGATGTTGCATTTAAATTTTTAAAATCATAGTTACAGGAAAGTAAGGATCAGGAAGTGAGTGTCACAAGGAAGAAGTGCAAGAGGAGAAAATGTTAGCATAGATCTTATGGTTGCATTTTACAATTTTAAATTTTCTAATGGAATATCTGCCTGATGAAAACTGAAGAATAGATCAGCTGAAATGTTGTATTCAATGGTTTCACTAGTCCAAACAATATTTTTGATTATTATATTATTTGAATATTATAAGATTATTATATTTTATCAGTCTTCCAAGTTGGGATGATCTGTCTGTTTATCTTAAATATCAGCTTTTAACACCCTGGTTTTTTTTACAAGGGTTTGAACACTAATATCACTGGTGTAAAATAAACTTACCAACCAAGCAGGTCTGATATAGACTAAGTTTATATTAGTATTGCACAACACTAGTCTTTCAACTTGAGAAGACTGTCTCACTTGCCTTGAAAATCAGCATTCATATTTGTGGCTTGAATACTGGTATTGGTAAGATAGATACAATTGACCCGTAAATCTTGGTTTAGTCTGATATTTGACCATAATTGGGAGATATCTAAGGAAGATCAAACTTACAATACTAAAGTTTTTCCATAATTTAGAAGTCATGTTATATTCCAGTCATAAAACATTAGGTACCAAAGGAGATAGCCAAGTGTAAGGAATTCTGGGAAGATTTGCAAGATTTTTTTATCCTAAAGTGAAAGGAAGGAAGGAAATTCAAGTTGTATATGTAAAAAGATTATAGAAAATGAATAGAAGTTAACTGGTTGTTTCTTCTTGTACTGTATCTAAAAAAAAATGAAACATGATGAAACTAAACAGGTAAAAAGCAGAGACAATGGTTTAACTAATAATTTGTTTAAGCATTCATTCCATATGCTGAATTGGTGAATTTTATTATGTGCTTTCCTTAAAAGATGAAAAACATCAATCAATCAAAGTGTTCATATTATATTCTCCAATTATTTTTTGCATATATAGCTACAGTAGAGAAATATCTGATAAACATCTGTTTGTCATCAAGCTGTTAACATATCAACAGTTTAAATAAACAGTTACTACTATGTTCAAAAAATGAATTTTTGTGATATTTTAAACTTAAAGTAAATAATATTTGTCTGAAATCATGTTAACTAAACATTACATCATCTAATATTCCTCATATAAAGTTTCAGAAGTGTATATTTTATTTTTGCAAGAAGTTTTAATAAAGAGAATTGCATTGCAATGACAGAAAACTAATAATGGCACTAAAATCAGTGATGATTATCAATTTCAAAATAAAAACTCCTAGTCAATTCAAATTAATTTTGAAATAGGGTGTAGCAGTGACTTGCCTCGGCGACCCAAATGGGTCAGAGTCGGGTGTATGTTTTGTAAGGGAGTGTGGCGATGGCAAATTGGCAAGTGTTGGTCAGATGGAGAATCGGACAACACTTCGTGGTAAACAAAATTAGTGTCACTTGTAGCAGTTTATATTTACTGTAATGAGTGCTCATTGGCTGAGTGGTAGCCAGGTCACGTGCATAAAATGTGGTATGCTCATTTTGAGGGGGGTCGTTGTTATTTGAGCCTTCGTTTGTGTGAGAATAGTGTTTCGGAGATCAAGACAAGACGTGTGAATTTGGCATGCCTGTTTGGAATATTTTCCTGTGGTTCTTTTTACCAACTCAATTTTTTTCTTCCTCTTTTTGCAACATAGAGCAAAGTATTGGAAATATTGAATTTAATTTATTAGCTTGTAATTAAAACTAAAATAAAATTTTCAAGAAAGATTTTTTGTTTTTAAAAAAAAAATATTATAAATTTAGATATTGCTTTTTTGATGGGGAGGTTTCTAGTTTTATTCTATTTTTTATATTATGATTCAAAGCAGATTTTCAGTAAGTCAGGATCCTGTTTTGCAAAAAAAAAGTCTGATGATTTAAATTCACCCAAAAAGTTTTGTTTCTAACTCATATAAACATTAAGCTTTACACCACTGAATTTCTTGAATTATCATAAAATTAAATAAATGGTGTGTAACAGATGTAAAAAAACATTTTACCAAGATTTTCTGAAAGCAAACATTTATAAAATAATTTAATTCATTTGTGAATAAGTCCTGAAAGTTTAATTAAAATCTGGTAATTATTTAATTTTTGTAAGTACTTCCAAATCAATGTGTTTGTGAAAAACACATTCATTTACAAAAAGAGACAAAACTATGCTATGCTTATTTAGTCCACCCGCTGATAAAAAAAAAAAAAATTTAACCAAAATTCAGAAAATTCTTAAAAGGATTAAAAAATATAATTAAATAATAAAAAATCCTTTGGTCTTTTCTTTTAATAATAGCATAAAGATTTTGATGATAAAACTTTTTTTTCATCATGTATGTCCATTTTTAGTAAATATTTAACAGTACCTACATAATACATATATTTTATACTATGAAATCTAGTTTTAATGAATAAACAATGAATTAAAAAAACGGATTTAAAAAATTACCATGTGTAAAATGTGGGGAATTAAATTTACTTGATTAATATTTTACTCCTAAGTAAAACGAAATCATAAACTAAATAAACAAAATTGTTTTGTTTTTTCTCCTCTATTTGTTCTTTTTTTATGTATTGGCCTCTGCCCTATATACATCTGGTGATTTTTAGGGTGTAACTTGGTTTTATTTGGTTTCCAGGAGTTTAAATTTCAGGAGAAAACAAAGAGGCAAAACAAAAACACTGAATAAAAGAAACTACTGAACATAAAAGAAGTAGATAAAAACATGAAAGAAAACTGAAGGGAGAGAAAGGCCCATAAGGAGGGTGATGGTAGAAGAAGTGAAAGAAAACTTTGAGAAAATATTTGAGAGCTGTGAGATTGAAAAACATATCTGTTTTGCACAAGAAAAAGAATCTGTTGAAAGAATTATTCAAAGATCTTGAAGAGGATTATTTGTTCATGAATCTAAGAGATTTACAAAAATGTTAGTTATGTAAGCAAATAATGGAATATAAAATAATTCTATTCTGATCTTCTTCTTCTTCTATGTGTCCTGTGCCCTCTCCTTTCAGGATGTAGGCGATCATGGTTCTCCACATCTCCCTATTCCTTGTGGCTCCTAGTATGTTTGCTCCCGTTACTCCTGTCAACCCCGTTCCATCAACCACCTGATCAGGCCCTGCAAATATGTTATCCACTGCCTCCCTCTGTCTCTCTTTCCTTCTATCTAGACAGTCAGTATCAGGTTCGCCAGGCTCTCCTTCCTCATTGCGTGTCCCAGGAACTTCAGTTGTCTCTTCCTGATGCTCAGTATCAATTTCCTTTTTGTTGCCATTCTTTCCAACACCTCATCGTTGCTTGCATGCTCAGTCCATGATATCCGCAGCATCCTTCTGTAGAACCACATTTCCGCTGCTTTCAGTTTTGTCCTCATTTTCGATGATATTGTCCAGTATTCGCTGCCGTATTGAAGAATATATAAAGTCCAGCACGCTTTTCTTTGTTCCCAGTGAAATTTTCCTGTGTGTTAGTATTTTGCTCAGCTTCTGGAACGCGTCCTTTGCCATGCCAATTTGCCTTCGGATCTCTGTGTCACACTTTCCATCTTCAGTTAGGACACTTCCTAGGTATTTCAATTTTTGTACTTGCTTGATTCTGGTATCTCCCACATTTATTTGGTATTTTGGGTTGTATCTTTTGCTGATGACCACACACTCAGTTTTCTTAAAGTTTATTTGTAGTCCTTTTTTGTCGCTCTCCACCGCTACCTTCTGTATGAGGTCTTCTAGTTTCCTTTCCATGTCCGCAATCAGCACTGTATCATCTGCGTATCTTATGTTGTTCAGGTTGTGGCCTCCAATAACAAATCCTGGCGTGTCATCTAGGTTCCACAATATATTCTTGTTGTACAAATCCGGTGAAAAGACACATCCTTGTCTTACGTCTCTTTCTATCTTTGTAAATCTACTGAGATCATTACCTGTTCATATGCAGGCCGTTTGCTGCCAGTAGAGATTCTTGATTACTCTTTGCCGAAAATATCGAGGCTGCCGAGCATCTCCATCAATTCTCTGTATCGTATCTTGTCAAATGCCTTCACATAGTCAATGAAACATAGGTACAAATCTTTCTTCATTTGTATTGCCCTTTCGGAGAGCATCCTAATCATGAATATGGCGTTCCTTGTTCCAGTGTCTTTGACGAACCTGCACTGTTCCTGCCCTATCTCTGGCCTGATTCTGCTTCTTGCTCTATTCATCAGGATTCTGACCATCAGTTTTGTAATGTGGCTCATTAAGCTGATAGTTCTGTGTTGTTCACACTCCTTTGCACCTGGTTTCTTCGGCAGTGCTATAAATATCGACTTGCATAGGTCGTCTGGTATTATTCCACTGCGATAAATTTTGTTTATTATGTCGGTAATTTTTTCTATGCCATATTCTTCTAAGGCTGTCAGCAGCTCTATCACTATGCCGTCTGGACCAGCTGCTTTGTTTCTGTTCATTTTGGGCATTGCAGCTTCCACTTCGGATCTTAGTATTTCCGGTCCATCCATCTCCTTGTGTATTTTCGGTTGTTCTCACTTGTTGCAAAAAAGATCCTTTATATATTCTTCCCATCGCTGGATTATTTCCTCTTTCTCTAATATGATTGTTCCATCCTTGGATTTTATGCATCCTGTTGAGGAGCAGGTTTTTTATCCTGTTAGTTCTCTAATCTCTTTATGCATCTCTGCTTTGTTGGTCCTGCTCAGTCTCTCTACTTCTTCGCATTTGTTTTTGAGCCATTCCTCTTTGGCTTGTCTGCATTTGTTCCTTATCTCCCTGTGGAGTTTCTTATACTCTGCTTCATGTCTTGGCATTATTTTTTGTCTCTTTTGCATGATGTGGAGGATCTCTTTGGTCATCCACTCATTTTTTCTTCTGCGTCTAATTTCCTTTGGGGCTATGTTATTCGTTGAGGTCACCATCGCTTCTTTTAGTGACTCCCATTTTGAGTGCCCTTTTCCAATTTGTTCTTCATATTTCTTTCTCACACTGTTATTGTATTCTTTCTGCAGGGTGAGGTCATTCCCTAGCATGTCGTATTGTAGTCTTGGTGCTGTGCTGGGCTTCTTCAGTCTTCGGAGTTTCACCCTTAGTTTGCAGATGACTGGGACGTGGTCACTTCCGCAGTTGGCACCTGGGTATGTTTTGCATTGGACCACTGCATTCCTGAATCTCTTGTTTATAGTTATATAGTCTATTTGGTTCTTCGTGTCGCATCCTGGGCTTCTCCATGTCCATAAACATCGTGGGTGTTTTTGGAATCAGGTGTTAGTAATTACCTGGTCATTGGCTGAACACCATTGGACCCATTTCTCTCCTCGTTTGTTGCGCTCCCCTAGTCCAAAGTTGCCGCTCATGTCTCCTTCTCTATCTTTACCTACCTTGGCATTCAAGTCCCCCATTATAATCCTAATTTCTTGGTTTTTGCACTGGGCCTTGGCATTGTCCAGTATTGAATAGAAAGTTTCTATCTCATCCTCTGAACTCTGAGTTGTCGGCGCATAAACTACTCTAATAGCTATAGTGAATGGCCTTCTCTGCAGTTTAACCAAGAGGACTCAAGTTTGACTTAAATAGACAATACCACATTTCACTGGTTCTGGTTATATTCTTTGACCAGCCAAGGCTAAGTCTGTCAAAATGGAACAATGGTTGTCCATTTGCATTTTTATCCCTTCTTTAAAAGGAGCGAATATAACTGATTTCCTGATTTTTAGTTTATAAATTAATATTATTTATAGTAAGAGTGAAATCTGTCATTGTAGTTATATAATTGAATTGAATATAGAAAACATTTGATATCCCGAATTTTTCTACTGTGAAATTATAGGAAAGCATAGGTGCCAGGAATACCATTCAGATCCTACTGCCTATTAAATGTAAGATGTTCATTTACAGTATTATAGTCCTAGAAAAAAGATGCTGTCTATAAACTTCTTAGGTTTGATTCTTTGGAGTTCTATAATCACTATCATCTGAACCATAATCTCAAAAGTGATTTTACCTGCACAAAGACTTGCCCTTACAAGCAACTACCTATCTATCTATGTATACCGATATGTTTCTGTTTCTGTATATATTAGGGTAGATTAAAAGTGTGTTCCTTTTTTAAATTCAAAATATTACGCAGACATTACAATATAATAATAAGTAGAAATTAATTTGTTTCAACTCTGTGCAAGTCTTGTATAATTTGTGAATTTATTTTTAATGTTGGCTGTTTTCTATTTGTGATGCAGTGTACTGTTGGAGCCTTCGTGGCCCGTAGTCTCTTGTGTCAGGATCGATCCTGGTCTGAAAACACTCATCAGTCGTTGATGGCATTGACACAGCAGCTGGTCCTTGGGTTGACATCTTCAACTGTAATCTCTCTTGCCCATGTGATTTTGATCTCAAAAGAGTTAAGCCAAATTCTCACTGGGGTATCTTCACCAAGCTAAACCAAGTTGGATACGCACACACAATTGTGGAAATAAAAATGGCACCAATTTTATAAATAAAATGAATGACGCCTGCATAAACTGTAGATAGTCTTTATATATGAAAAATAAGAGTAAAATAATTACAAATTGTCTTTTTCTCAATCCCTGTTTCTATTAATTGGTAACGGAACAAAATTTTTGACCAGTTTCTCTAAGTTGGGCCAGACTTAATAATTAGGTTAACTGGTATATTCAAACTCTACTGTTAGTACTTTGTGAAAATATTTGTCAGCATTTTTCTTATTATTATTATCATCAGTTTGGCATATGTTTTTCATTGGTGTTCTTCTCTTCCTCAGCAGATAACTTTGGTTATTATTGTTTTAAACTTTGATTGGTAATTTCAAATTTTGTCTGCAAAATCTCTTCACACCCGGCTGGAGCTCTAAGGTTGGTGCAAACGGTGTGGTGACTAACTTTGTCTCACTTCTTACCAGAATCTCACAGGAACAGTGGATGGCGGTGACAGTGACAGTAACTCAAACTCACTTCATCCCATATGGCACTAGAACTGTCTTTGGCCCCTCAGGACTCTTATATTTTTGCTTGTCCTTTTTTACTGGGGTGGTGAGGACACATAAGGGTTGTTATGCAAATATTCTAAACTTCAACCAGTCTCTGTTTCACACATCCAATCATGGACTGTTCTCCTCCTACTTTTGGCAGAGTTGTTGCATGACATCAGCTTCTCTTTGTCATCTTCTATTTCTCTCACCTAATAATGGACCGTCCTTCTCCTCTGCTTGGGTAAGTGTTATTACATGACATCAACTTTTTTTGTGACCTTCTTTTTCTCTCATCCAATCATGGACTGTTCCCCTCCTTCACTTGGGCAGAGTTATTAAATAACATCAGTTTTTCTCAGGGAAATTCTAATTAGTCATTTTCCCCATAATTAATAATTGTTCTTTTCCTTCCTTCAACAAATCAACTTAATCTTTGCTCTAGACTGAATTCCCAATCTGGGGAAATACGAATAAAATCTCTTTCCTTAGTCACCTAATTTACAATCTTCAACAAGACAAACCTGACATTTTGACCTCTTTACCATGCAGGTACGTATTAGCTTGTATCTCACTGAGAATAAAGAAAATAAAATTTTCTTTCCAATTATTTTTCTTGCCACGGTCGTATTTCAACATGGTGGTTCTGACACTTGATTACTGATTATATCGGCCATATTTCGCTAACAATTGAGGGAAATAAAAAATAAATTTTTCTTTTTCAGTTGTTCTTTTCTGCCACAGTTAGCATCTCTCAACACAAATGATTGAAACCTGGCCTTTCAGCTGCGTTTTGCTGGAGATACAGTTTAATTACATTTCGCCAGGAATTTAGGAAAACAAAAATTTTTCTCAATTGTCTATCACTCGCACGCAATGTTACTCCTTTCAACAGGGCTGCTTGACATCTGACCTCACATAGTTCACCTATTTTATCCTAGGTAAAATAATCATAATTGCAATCTTTATCTCATTCCTATTTTTAGGCAATCTGAAATCTTGGGAAAGCGAATCTCTTTCTTACAAAAAAAAATTGTTATTTTATTTTTTTTTTCCATCGTTTATATCGGAATAAAATAAATGTTTTTTTAGTTAAATCTTTTTCATCCATAATAATTAAAAATAAAATAATTAGTTAGCTCTTCTGTCGGTATGCCATGTTAAATATTGTTGTATATTGATTTCAATTAAATTCTAAAACATATAATATAATATACTAAGCAGAAAATAATTAAATTAGATTTAGATTAGACCAGTAAACAGTTGTATTAGAAAGTACCCAATACATGCTTGAAGGGAAATGAAGCTTTAACATGTAGCGCTTTTAGATATTTAAGTTAGGGAGATCAGCTTATTATGTTAACATGGTTTTCAATACAGATTATATATATAAGTATATATATATACTTATATCCATTATACTTGTTGGAGAGATCAGCTGATTACACTACACCTTTAGACCTTTTTGGTTTCATCAAGCAATCTTGATATATATATATATATACAAGTATTGAACAATCTTTATAAAAGTAAATGCATGAACAGTCGGTTTTAATCTATTTGTTCTTTCACTTCCTTATAATATATATATATATATATATATATATATATATATATATGAGTGTGTGTGTGCATGTGTGTGCATATATATATTTAGAGTATATTGTATATATGTGTGTGTGTGTGTGTGTGTGTGTGCATGTGTGTATATATATATATATATATATATATATAGAGAGAGAGAGAGAGAGTCGCCGACTGACGCCATTTCGGTCAGGTTTCAATCCTGGGTAAAAAAGCAATCGGAGTCTAACCGTACTGATAAGCTGTGATATGGCGAAACAGATCTGTCTGCAGATGACAAAATATATATATATACATATTATGAGGAAGTGAAAGAACAAATAGATTAAAACCGACTGTTCATGAATTTACTTTTATAAAGATTGTTCAATACTTGTATATATATATATATATATATATATATATATATACTTATATCTATTATACTTGTTGGAGAGATCAGCTGATTACAATACACATTTTGGCCTATATGGTTTCATCAGGCAATCTGTATATATATATATATATATATATATATATATATATATATATATATATATACACACAATATACTCTAAATTTTGATTTGTGATATGGGTAGTGTAATGGATAATGGGTCTGTATTGTTAATTGGAGAACTGAGTTCCAATCCCTATTTAATTTTGCACATATACCCTTAGGAAAAGTATGAATCCAAATCTTATCTACCAGAAATGGGTTAATCAGTAAGATTTGTATCACTAAACAATTATTATCAATCTAAAAATCATGAAATCTAAAAATATTTTCTGACTTTGAACAAACTGCAAAGCTGTAGAAAACGAATAAAAAAAATATATTTCAAGAAAATTTGTATGTATGAGTTTGTTTTAAAGGCAAATAGAACCTTCCTTGATTGTGAATCCATTCATAGATGAACAGTTAAACTATCCTAGATCAGATAGTGATTTATCCTGCAAAGAGGGACGCAGTCTCAACTCTTACCAGGGGTACATTGTCTTTAATAAGTTTTCTTGAAT
Organism: Ascarosepion bandense; assembly: GCA_037127315.1. Lineage (NCBI taxonomy): Eukaryota > Metazoa > Mollusca > Cephalopoda > Sepiida > Sepiidae > Ascarosepion > Ascarosepion bandense. Next base: position 1,576,817 of record JBBBDQ010000184.1, read on the forward strand.
GTGCAGACCAGAATGTGAAATAAATACTGTTTAAAATAAAATAGAGCATCTACTCAAATAAGTGTAGCCACTAAAATAAAGTTAAAAGTAATATATATATATATATATATATATATATATATATATATATACTATTAAAATACTTTAATCCAAACAAAAAAGTAGGAAGGTAAATCCCAAAACCTGATCCTAATTAGTATTAAATTTTAATATTAAAAAAATGATACAGGAGGAGAGCTCAATGTAATTATAATTACAGAGCTAATATAAATTTTTTGTTTTATTTTATATATATATATAAAATAAAACAAAAATTTCAATATGTAAATCTGATAAAATGATAAAATATAGTTTTAAATTCGGTATATTTATGAGTTAAATACTCACTGTCAGGGACAGAGCATATGTAAATATCAAAGTCGACACTGAAATCGACACCCAGATGCAACAGTCTGTTTCATGCTAAATGCAATTGTTAGGCTGTGGCTGAACAATTGCATTTAGCATGAGATTTGTCACCTCTGGGTGTTGACTTTAATGTCCACTTTGATATATATATATATATATATCTAAACTTATTTATAAATGAAACTTTGTCTGTGTGTGTGTGTGTGTGTGTGTGTGTGTGTGTGTGTGTGTGTGTGTGTATCCATTACCTATAGACTCCGAAACGGCTGAACCGATTTTCTTGAAAATTTACACAGTTTTACTATAAGCGTCTGTGAGTGTTCTTAGCTAGGTTTTGTGTTGAGGTACTCCTGATAAATATCGAAAATCGATAATCAAAAAAATCGTGTTATAGAAGGAGTGGTCCGATTTTAATCAAATTTGATACACTCATAGACAAAGAAATAAGAAACGATATTTAGAAGTTTCAAGGTTGCAGTTCTTACAATAGTGCAGAAAATCGATAATATATATATATAAAAGGCAAGATGTTTGTGTGTGTGTCTGTTTATCTGCCTGTATGTCTGCATTTTTTTCAGCCCTTTTATTTTAGTTTTTGCTTCGGGTTTGGCTCTAAGTAGGTATAATTGTAGTTCTTAGTCTCAGCTATGATACCATTTACTCAGAGGACTTATTTAGCCTTCATTCATTTTTCTTTCAGTTTACGGTTTCGCTTTAACTGGAAACAACTATTGCTTTTTAGTCTTTTGTGCCAACGTCCAAAGAGTCTGAGTTCCAGGACCATGGATTAGCTTTAAAGCTTTCATTACACCCGAGCAACGCTGGGCTATATAGCTAGTATATATATATTTATACACAGACAGATCTGTTTTGCTGTATCACAGCTCATCAATACAGTTAGACATCTGATTTCTTCTAGCCAAGATTGAAACCAAACCAAATTGACATCAGTCAGCGATTCTACCTATGAGCTATGGGTGCTCGGTAGAGGAAGGCAGACTTTAGCATGTTATATACAATGTAAACACACGCCAGTAGCCGAGAGTGTTCAAATTCATTACTGAATGAATGTTGCATAGATATGTGAGCAGCTACTGTTTTTATAATGTATACCATTCCTCCATAATCCTCAATCGGGTGTGAAAACGTAAATAGTCATCTGCAGACAGATCTGTTTCACTGTATCACAGCTCATCAGTACAGTTAGACACTTGATTGCTTCTGGCCAGAATTGAAACCTGATCGAATTGACATCAGTCAATGATTCTAACTCTGAGCTATGGGGGCTCAATAGAGGAAGGTGGACTTTAGCATGTTATATACAATGTAAACACATGCTAGTAACATTCAAAGTCATTACTGAATGAACAATGCATAGATACGTGAATAGCTACTGTTTTTATAAAGTATATGACCTACTCTATCTAATGCCATGTAGTCTATGATAATTTCACTAAGACTACCCCTACCATATACACACAATATATTGATGACAGATTCATATTACCAAGCAGCTTAGAAGAAATTAAAGAACTGAAAGAAACCTTTGAGAATAACTCTGTATTGGGTAAGTGGTAATGGTTACATTTCAAAATATTCTAGAGTCTATTGAGTAGAAATATTTGGATTTGAATATGGTTATTTGTTAACTTTTTACTCATCTATATATATATATATATATCTCAAAATCATTTGTTTCTGATGAAAGGCCGAGGCCGGTCTGAAATATCAAATATATATATATAATAATAGAAAAAAATAAATACTGTCAAAAAAAATACATTTTTAACTTACAACTTTTTTGTAGTTTTTCCTATACATATTAAGACAGTATACGTGGATTATCATTATTATATATATATATATATATATATATATATATATATATATATATATATATATTCACTTTACAAAAATATTTAACAAGTTGGTTATTTTTTCTTTTGTCTAATTCAATGAGAATTTTTTAAGTGTTCAAAAATTTAAAAGTGAAACCTGTTTGAATCATTGACTAAAACAAAGTAAGAGTTTCTTGTGTTTGTCACAAAGCATTTGCAAGGAAAAAAGGAAATTCCTTGTAACAGCTGGGAAAAAAGAGATATGCCTCAAAAGCCGATGAGGGTGGGGAATATTGGTGCCTTTTCATTGAAGACAAATGCTTTAGTGAGATGGAGAGAGGGCAATATCCTGTTTCAAATGTTGACCTTATCTGTTTCCCTTAAATTCATGGAGCTTGTTTACCATCATCTGGATCAAGCAATAATATTACTTTGGGCCTGGTAAAGCAAGCAAAATGTCTAATGTCCTACACACAAACAGGTAAAATAAATGTATATTATGATGAAAAGAGCTGTACTACTTTTTAATGAGTAGAACACTGATCAGTGAAGAGAAAAAGATTTTTCATTTGACATGAAGGCTGACATTTTTTAAGATTATCATTACTATTACTGTTCTCTAAGCATATTGATAAAAAGCCTGATTCTTTATGAAAACTAAAAAAACATTAACATTAGTAATAGATAAAAATATACTTTGGAGATTATGAAATTTTTAATATTTAACCATTGCATAATAAACTGGGTTTATGAATTATTGACAACAATGACACTATTGTAAGCTCAAATACAAGGGATCAATTCATCTCTTTAGTGCCGAATTTTTTGTAAATTGATAAATTTCTTCTCGCATATTTCAGAAATACATATATATCTTATAATTATGTTTGTGCCTGCTATATATGAGTTATTTTTTATTAATTTTTTTCATTCTATGATATGAAAACCTGTTATAACTTATGCCTTATTTAAACATAGTTTTGTCTTATATGTCATATATATTTTAGATAAAGTCAAAATTTGAGCTAAACTCCCAATTTCAAAAGAAATATACTTCACATTTAATTAAAAAAGAAAGGCCAAAAAAACTAAATACAGAAACTGATTTCAATTATCTTTAACAATAATAATTTTTAACTTTCTATAACCCATAATGTAGGAATATTTTTTTATTTTATAAATATTTCTTTATGAAACTTAGTAGAATATTTTTAATATTGATACAAATGAAAATATTTTTTAAAATAATAAAGTAATATTTTTTATCCATTGCATTTATTCTTTCTTTTTAACAGGGAATAGTATTTAAAAAATAAAAAAAATCCATTTTGGCACTACCTTATAAACACATACATGTATGTGCACATGTGTGTTGCTTAAAATTTATAGGGAAAGAATGCTCAAAATCAGTGATAAAGCATTTGTAGATATAGACAGTGTCGACATATAAATCAGCACAACATGATTACTGTCAGTTTTATGCATCAAGTGATCTTCAGGCAACATGTGCTATTCCTTGTTTGAGGTCTATATATGTAACTAATGGATAAGAGAAGTGGGAGGAGAAGGACATGAGCTCTCCCCAGTTCTTTTGTATAGTGCTAATGCTTTAAGTTATTTATAAACATGGCCTTTAATTAACTTATTTTATTTATTTTATTATTTTAAATTTCTTGGTATTTGATTTATTCATTTTACATATTTTCTTTAGTTCTAAATTGCTGTATTGGAAAGAAATTTATTTGATTTAGGTTTCAGATTTTATTTAGTCTTTTTAGTTTTAATGTGTAGTGTAGTGTAGTGTAGTAGGAATTTGATTTTATATTTTCTTTTGAAAATGGGCCCACTACTTTTGTTTAGGAGTTTATCTTGTTCTGCAAAGATTTCTATAATTATTTTTCCTCTGTGCAAAAGTTTCATTATTGTGAGATGTTGTAAGCTGGTGCTGTTTTTATCTTCCTTGTTATTTTAGGCATATTATCTTTGTGGTTTTGAGGTTACTTATTTTCTGAGTATTGCATATTTTTGTTGTTAAATTATGTTTTCTCTGGATAGATTATCAGTTTCCAGAGACTTCTGTTAATTCCTGTATAATTTTCCATGTTTTATTTGTACCTTACAGTAGCTTGATATATTATCTTAATTTGCAGACAGTGACTGTTTAGTAGGCATTCATATTTTGTTCTGCAGTCACAAGTGTTTATTTGTGTTGTTCTGGTGATGTTTTTGTCATGTTTTTTTTTATTCATCACACATCTTTGATGCAGCTATTTGTGGAGGCACAGTGGAGTAATGGATTACAGCTCAGATTGAGGAATTGGAGAGCCGAGTTAATTACATTCAGTTGCATGCTAATACCCTAGCAATGTATGAATCTAACTCTTCTCCCCACAACTATGGGTAAATAATAAGACAGTAGGGTTCTATAGCCTTGGATGGTAACTGGTCTAGGAGAAGGAAATTCAAAACTGTATGTAGCCAGAGAAAAGCATATACTTTGCAGCTAAGGAAAGTATCATTCATATTGACTCAATGATCCCAACTACAGTACTTTTCAGAGGAGAATGGCCAGACTGGTTGACCATGAAAGAAAGACAACAGCAACTCAAATAACCATTCTCTACAAGGATTTTTAATGCTCATTTTCAAGTTAATCTGGTTGTTTCACTTTTTAGATTTGGCTTTGTGCTGATTTTGCAATAAAGGTGAAAACTGTTTTACCTGGACAGACTCATTAAGCTATCAGAATCTAGAGGGTATACAAATGTGAATTTTTTTTTCTTTAGCCCATGGGAGAGTGTTGCAGGAATAGTGACAAATGGAAAAAAACAACTGTTTTTCTGTATGTCAAAAGCTGATTAAATAATTTATTGGCTAGAACCACTACAAAGTTAGGGAAATCAGTTTCAAAAACTTTTTAGAGTATCACATTTCAAAAGTACATTTCATTTTGTTAATTTTAATGTCTTAAATGGATTATCAAATTTTTAGGATTATTTCATTTTCTTCTGCTCTGTTCTTCAGCCTTTTTCAAGTGTACAATCATGGGACCCTAATGTAATTATGTAATTTCCATATAATATAATATATTATATATTTAGCTCTGTTAAAAATTTAATATATATAATATATTGTTACGGATATAGATAGCAGCACACACACACACCTATGCATATGAGAATAGTCTTTGCGTAGTAACAAGGAGCTGGTCACTTGAAAGATCAGTGCCAGCTTTGGAATAGCAGGTCAAGGCTAGTTGACCCAGATGTCCTTAGTAACAAATGTCTAGACAGGAAATAGACCAGACATGGAAGTTAGTTGCAGATCGTGGAAGTAGCAGGTGTTAAAATTCGCGCCAAAAGTAAATCACGTGGGAAGCGAAACCCAAAGCAAAGTTTGAATCAGTTGCTGGCTGCATCTTGACAGAGCAAGTCATGTTTGCTGAACGCTGATAAATGATGCAGGAAGAGAAAACGCATTTTAAGAAAATAGCATAAATTAGCCCATTTCATCTTAAGCAACTCCGGATAAGAAAAAGACTGAGTGTATAAACTCTTATTCGTTAAAACAAGAAAGAAAATAGAATCGTGCCGTGTATCAAGAAAGAAAAAAATATAACAATAAAGACGAAAGAAATTATATTATTATTTGCATGTTAATTCATACTTGTTGAAAGAAGAAAGAAAATAGCGACAAAGTTGACAGAAGTTGTAATATAATTTGTACGCTGAATTCAGTTTATTCAAAGGTGAAAAAGAAAGCGAAGCCAAGTAATTTATCAAGAGAAGAAGAGAAAAGAAAGAGGGACAGCGATGCAGAGAAGACACCAGATAAAAGAAGCTACATTGAAGATAAAGAAAACAAAATTGCTTCAGTGCAGAAAAGATGACACCGATTGAAGAAACGAATAAAGAAATGTGCGGACATTTCAGAATAGCTGTGTGCTGAAAATATAATAATCAACTGAAAGATATAGAGACAGTTGTAATTACCTACATTTCAAGTGTATAAAGAAAGAAGAGGAAGAAAGAAAAGAAAAGAAGAGACAGTAAAAGAAAGAGAGAAGGAACTGATACAAAGATAAGTTATCGAATTATTAGACCCACGTTAGAACATGCATACACTTCCATGAATATTATGTTACTACATACACCCTACCACATGTTTTCAAATAATATGATTTCCTCCCATTTTATCGTATATTAATATCCTGCATTAGTAATCACCTGTATTTGTTCATATTTGCTGTTGTGTATTATAAATTGATATTTTGACCACATTGGGTATCCGAAAGTAATTTTGAGGTTCAGGTCATTGGACATTCTAATTCATACTTAGATTTCTTTTTTTTTTCTATTTTATTTTGATCTTTTATTCATTAAAATTTAATATCAAAATTATATTGTCTCGCCGTTCATCTTTGATTTGTTGTCAGCGCCCATGTTGAATATTGAAGCAGACCTGAGAAAAGATTCCATTCAATTACCAATCGAACAACAATCTTATTTTATTATTTTCTCATTTAAATCATTGTCCATTTCTCATGATCTGGGACAGATAACTAGTATCTGTCCATAGATATGAAAATGCAATATACCCGAATTAACATATAAACATCTTGATGGTCATTGTCAGGACAGGTATGTAACAATATATATATATATATATATATATATATATATATATATATATATATATACAGTAGAGGCCATAATATAAGGAACGGAAACAACAAGGACATAAATATGCGTATTACTTAAAAAGTAATGCATGATTAGTAATTAAATTTTTACCAAATAAAGATTAGGGTGTAATGCATAGATATTATACAAAGTTACAAAAATTTACATAATAGTTTTTTTTAAATAAAGATTAAATGGAACAAAGGAAATAAGCTACTAGACAAAAGTTAAGAAACAATGTTAATAATTTGCACAAACTTTTAATTTACATTATTAAAAAACTCGAAGCTTTTCAACAATAAGTAAAAGTGCATTTATCATTAGGACTTTATTTTTAAGCAATATGGCAAATTCTACACACAAAACGCTCTCTTTTGCAGAAAAAAAAACTCATTATCACTATCAAGAAAAAAGTCAATTTCAGAAATTTTTCATATTGTTCATAGGTCTAAAAGTGTTGTTCATCATGTAATTAGCAGGTATAAAGTCGATAAAATGTTAGATGCAAAACCAAAAACTGGCAGACCTCCAAAAACATCGCAAAGAGAAGATCAAAGAATTGTTAGAATATCTGCAAAAAACCGTTTTGAAACTGCTACATCCATTGCCCATAAATTTAATGAAGACACAGATAATAAGATCTCAAGGAAAACAGTTGCTCACAGATTAAAAAATGCAGGATTGCATGCCTGTATTCCAGCTACAAAGCCTCTTATTTCAAAGCAAAACCAAGGGGCATGCCTGGAGTATGCAAGAGAACATGTTGTTTGGACTGACACACAATGGGATACAGTTCATTTCAGTGACAAGTCCAAGTTTACTATATTTGGTTCTGAGGGCAAAACTTACATATACCATAGAACAGGTGAAAGACTGTCTTCTCAATGTGTCAAGAAAACCGTTAAGTTTGGTGATGGCAGTGTGATGGTGTGGGAATAATTTCATCTGAAGGAGTTGACCCTATCATCCGCGTACATGACAATATCAATGCTGAGATTTACAAAATGTTTCTTCAGCAGCAGGTGGTACCAAGATTAAACCATAATCTTTATGAATCTCCTATTTTCATGCAGGACAGTGCACCTTGCCACAAGACTCAGAAGGTTATGGCTTTATTTGAAGAAGAAGGAATCGACCTAATGAAGTGGCCAGCCCAGAGCCCTGACCTGAATCTAATAGAAAATGTTTGGAGGATAATTGGAGAAAGGGCTCAGAAAAGAAACCCGAAAAACCAGGATCACCTATGGGAGTTATTGAAAGATGAATGGGAGGGAATTACTACTGATTTTTGTAAGAAATTAATTAGATCATGTGATCGACGATGCAGAGAAGTCATTGAAAATAAGGGAGTGTTCACCAAATATTAAATTTTGTTGATATTTTGTTCACATTCAAGTATTAACAAGATCGCTCCTTAACTTTTGTCCAGTAGCTTATTTCCTCTGTTCCATTTAATCTTTATTTAAAAAAAAACTATTATGTAAATTTTTGTAAATTTGTATAATATTTATGTGTTACACCCTAATCTTTATTCGGTAAAAATTTCATTGCTAATCATGCATTACTTTTTAAGTAATACACATATTTATGTCTTTGTTGTTTCCATTCTTTATATTATGGCCGCTACTGTTTATACACACACACACACACACACACACACACACACACACACACACACACACACACACATACTCATGCTGAAATGTAGAAATAAGAAATATACATACATCTGCACACCAAATATATATATAATTTCAAGAAAATTACCTGACATAGTAAAGATGTTATGGGAAATTCTAAACATATAAAAAATAAATTGTAAAGTAGATCTCTTTAAAATTCTCATTTTATCAATAAAGTAATAATTAAAAAATAATGAGAGTAAAATACAAAATTTAGGCAGTGGAAGTATTCAAGGATTAGAAAAATAAATTTAGAATTTAAAATTTGTCACAATCTAAAATACATAAATGGGCTAGAAAAATTTAAGGGTTAAAGAGTTGTTCTATAGGTCATTATTTGTAATATTGTAGTTTTTGGAAAGAACAAAAGAAGGCATCTATAATATTTGGATTAGTATTGGATTATTAGTAGGAGTGTTTAAAACAAAAATTACTTAAATTTGAATTATAAAATTAACATTAAACATTTAAAATCTAAAATTGGAAATTCAAAATTTGAAATTCAAAATTCAAAAATTTAGATTTGTGGTGGCATTTGCTTATAAATTCCTTACATAAATTTGATTAGGATACTTTATTATTTTAATTTTCTAAATTAAACATAGATTTGCAATTAACTATGAGGTTTAGTCCTCCTTCCTTCATTTCCCAAAATCTTCAGGAAAGAGATGTTTGAAATCTTAAATTAGGATTATAAAAAGAGTGCTTATGAGTATAGCAATGTTGTTTAAGTTCCCCTGTGGAAATACTTTTTTAGTGAAAAGATTGGAAAAGAGAAAACCGGAGACCACATCCTAAACAGGGAATAAGGGATGAACCTCTTCACCTGATCAATAGACGTGGGTGGAGCGTGAACTGGGCGATAGTTTAGTCTATCTACTCCAATTGAAAAAAGGAAAAAGAAAAAAGGAGTGAAAAGATTGGGAAAGAGAAAGCCGAAAACCACATCCTAAACAGAGAACAAGGGATGAGCCTCTTCACCTGTTCAATAGACGTGGGTGGAGTGTGAACTGGGCAATAGTTTAGTCTTTTAACTATTGTGGTCTCCGGTTTTCTCTTTTCCAATCTTTTCACTAAAAAATATTTCCACAGGGGAACTTAAACAACATTGCTATACTCATAAGCACTCTTTTTATAATCCTAATTTAAGATTTCAAACATCTCTTTCCTGAAGATTTTGGGAAATGAAGGAAGGAGGACTAAACCTCATAGTTAATTGCAAATCTATGTTTAATTTAGAAAATTAAAATAATAAAGTATCCTAATCAAATTTATGTAAGGAATTTATAAGCAAATGCCGCCACAAATCTAAATTTTTGAATTTTGAACTAAAGGGGTGAGCCTCTTCACCTGTTCAATAGACATGGGTGAAGTGTGAACTGGGTGATAGTTTAGTCTATCTACTCCAATTGAAAAAAAAAAATTAAAAAAAAAAGAGTGAAAAGATTGGAAAAGACAAAACCAGAAACCACATCCTAAACAGGAAACAAAGGATGAGATAGTTTAGTCTATCTACTCCAATTGAAAAAAATAAAAATACAAAAAGAGTGAAAATATTGGAAAAGAGAAAACCAGAAACCGCATCCTAAAACAGGAAACAAGGGATGAGCCTCTTCACCTGTTCAACAGACGTGGGTGGAGTGTGAACTGGACGATAGTTTAGTCTATCTACTCCAATTGAAAAAAATAAAAAGATGAAAAGAGTGAAAAGATTGGAAAAGAGAAAACCGGAAACCACATGTTTAATGAAGAGAAAATTTAATCAGATAAGCTGAATAATCAAGTATGGAAGCAAATATAAGTCAGAAATGAAGAGGAAGGTTAAATCTATAGAAACAATACAATGGAAAACAAAGTCTGGACCAAACTCAAACTGATTGTAGATTTCAAGAGAGGGGAAATTGTTACCATGGCAGCAGTATTGTACATCTCATTGACTTCATCAGTTGGTTTCTCTACATTGGAATGACTGATGAAAAAAAAAATGGAAAGATGAAGAAATGACAGAATCTATCTATAGAATTTATGGTAAATAAACTGAAAAAAAAAAGCTCAAAGTTTCATCTTCCTAACTCAGAATTTTGCAGAAATGACTCCACTCCTTAGAGACAAGATAAACCATGAAGAGTGGAGCCATTTTGAAAAAAAAACTCAAAGACAAGAGATAACACATTGAACTTTTTATTTCAGTTTATTACCTGTTAATGTTTTCTTTATCTATGAAATCTGCTTGCCTTAAGAGGCATTCTCCTTCAGTAATAACAAAAGGTACAGCCCAACATTCAAATTACAAAGAGGAGACACCAAAATCAAACAGGTACAACAATTTAAATATCTGGAAATAATTTTAACAGAGGACAGACAGCAAAACACTGATATCTGAAGGTATAGCAAAAGAAGCCCACCAAAAGCCAAGTAAAGTATTAACAAACATAAAAAATTTGTTAAAAGTGTACTGAACTGTTACATGATATTAGCCCTCTTATCTGGCAGTGAATGCAGAACAATATATGAAGAGACTTGAGGCAACAGAAATGTGGCTCAACAGAAGGACGCTGAGAACACCATATACCAAACATCAGAGCAATGCTGAAATTTTTTAAAAATGCAAATGAGAAGGAAATTTATAATTTACATCAGATGTGCATTGCAGTGCAGTGGTTGATATAAGTTTGGTAATTTTTTCTGTTGTTAGTTGGGGAGATTTGGGCTTGGCAGATTACCTGGGTAGATCTACACTTGCCTTCCATGGGACAGTTGTTTACGGATCTACAATTACAAGAATTTAAATTTCCTCTTTTTGTGTTGGTATTATTCCAAGAAGTACTAAAACCCATAGTTAATAAGAAACTGATAGGCTCAGCCTGCACCCACCAAAAAACTTTACAATAGATGTAATCTATGTTTAATTGAAAAAATTAAAATATTAAAGTATCCTAATCAAATCTACTTTTAAATTTACTTAAGGAGTTCATAAGCAAATGCCGCCACAAATCTAAATTTTTAAATTTTAATTTCAAATTTTAGATTTTAAATTTTAAATTTTAATTTTATAATTTAGATTTAAGTCATTTTGGTTTTAAACCCTCTTATTAATAGTCCAATACTAATCCCAGTGTTATAAATACCTTCTTTTCTTCTTTCCCAAAACTATAATATAACAAATAACAACCTGTAGATCAAGTCTTTAATTGTTACATTTTTCTAGCCCATTTATTTATTTTAGAATGTGACAAATCTTAAATTCTAAATTTATTTTTCTAATTCTTTAATTCTTCTCCTGCCTAAATTTTTCATTTAACCCCCTTTTTTTATTAATTACTTTACTGATAAAATGAAAATTCTAAAGAGACCTACTTTACAATATATTTTTTTAGAATTTCCAATAACAATTTTTCTATGTCAGAAAATTTTCTTGAAATTATATACATATATTTGGTGTGCAGATGTATCTATATTCCTTATTTCTACATATAAGCATGAGTCTATGTGTGGGTGTATATATATATATATATATATATATATATATATAGTAATGTGTGTATGTATATATATGTATATGTGGCTGTGAATGTATGTGTACATGTATTTGAATGTGTGTATATGTATGTATGTATAGATGTATATGTATATGGATGTGTATATGTATGTGTATGCATATATGTATGTATATTATTTGCTAAATTCCCATTTTAGACCTCCTATGATATTACCCCATTTTTATTTTTATTTTTATTCTATTAATAGATTTTAAACCTGCTATAGTAGTCAAGCCATATTAACAAAATTTTTTTGATAAATTTAAAATTTTTATTTTTTTAATCGTATCACCCCAAGCAATGCCACTGATGTGCAGGGGGGTACGTAATAGTAAAAAGATTGGAAAAGAGAAAGCTGGAAACCACATCCTAAACAGGGAACAAGGGATTAGCCTCTTAACCTGTTCAATAGACATGGGTGGAGTGTGAACTGGGCGATAGATAGATCTATCTACTCCAATTGAAAAAAAAAACAAAAACAAAGTGAGAAGATTAGAAAAGAGAAAGCCGGAAACCACATCCTAAACAGGGAACAAGGGATTAGAAAGAGTTGAAATTTCTGCAGCATATAATGAAGAAAGAGAGCTTGGAGAATTTGACTTTCATATGGCATATTGAAAGAAAGAGAATCAGAGAAACATCAAGTAGCCTTTGTTATAGTCACTCAGAAGCAAATACCATTGGGAAAAGGTACGAATCCATCTTCCCCCAGTTATGGGTTAAATAGTAAGATGAGCTAAATATATAATATATTATCTCCTTTCTCTAATTTTCTCTTTTTTCTTTTTTTCTTTTTATATAACTTTCCCTTCCTTTTACCACCTGAAGCTGGCATTTGTCAACATGGCTACTGAAGATTTTTCCCCTTCTTTATTCCTATTTTATGTCTTATTTTTCCTTTAACTCTTCCCCTGTATAAACCATTTTTCTTTTCCCTTTCCCCACCACCACTTCTATTCCACTGACATGGTTAAATTTTGATTTTTTAATACAGACATAATCTAAAAGTCTTCTTCTATAATCAAGTCTTGAATCACCTTTTCTGTTTCAATGTCTTGATGACAAATTTTTAACTTAATTTATTTTCTTTCTTAATTCTCCCTTTTTTTTTAAATGTAAATTGAAATAGCTATACAAGAAATGTAATATTTGGAGTTTTATTTGATATAATATATATATTTGGCTCTGTAAATAGATAATACTATTTATATCGAGCTCTCCACCTGGATCATTTTTAATATTAATTAAATTAATATTAATAGATTCTGGTTTTTTTTACCTACATGCTCTTTCTTTTTGGGATTTAATATATATATATATTCCTGCCAAGTGAGGATATCATAATGGTGTCCTCACAAAACTTCAAAGTTGGCATGAATCTGCTCTATTAAAGAGACAGACTCTTTGTACCTATCACTGCTCTATCTACACTCCAATATCAAGCACTTTATGATAAAAACCTGCTTGCCAGAATACAATTTATCTGTAATAACCACTGAAAAACAACAACCTTGGTGCTCAATACTATCACAGTTAAACACTTAGGTACCTCCACTCCATTTTTGATACCTAAGTTTTAAATTGAATTTTAAAAAATAAAGATTTTTTCTTAAAAATTGAATTTTGGCTTAATTGCAAGCTTTTTATTTAATTTTCTTTTTCGACTAAACAAAATATTCTGGTGTATTTTAAACAGAAATTATATCCATTGAAATCTAAAATTTTGAGATTTTTTTTTAAATTTTAAATTTTTTGGCCATTTTTTGAATGATTGACACATTTGTAAACAAAAATTAATTTTGGGTTTTAAAAATCTTGCAAAAATAAAATATATATCTCTCACTCATTATTTCTAGAAAAAAAAAGCAAATTTACAGTTAAATTAATCTGATTTGAAAAAATATTACTTGTATATGGCATGAAATTTAAAATAAAAGTATTTCTTAATCACAAACTTCTGACTTGTCGACCTTTCAAGTAGGTGATGACAGCACCTGTTATCAATCAATCTGGAAGGATGGTGACCAAAAACTAACAAAACCCAATTTAACATGTCATAAGAGGAACAACCCTTGAAACATGTGACCTTTTAATGATAAGACTCTTATAAGTTTCCACAGTAAAAGAAAATGTGCTGTTTAACATATATAAAAAATTTTAGAAATTATTTTAAAAATTTTAATTCTAAATGATTTGTATTAAGCTTTTGAATTTTTGATTTGTATACAAAGTCTTTTTTTAATGAATTAATAACTGAAGACAGTGAGTAACTGGAAGTAATTTAAAAGATGTTAGAAATTTTAATTAGCAAAAAAAAAAATGAAAACAATTCTTATAAAAATTCATTATTCAGTGAAATTTTTTTCTTCTTCAGAATATGATATCCTAGAATTATATTATTTATAAAATCAATTAAAATTTTATCTATATTAAAAAATAGCATAGTTTTAATGCATTTTTGATTTTACTATTCGGAGCAAATTTTCAGAAAAATGGTCTCATAATTAAAAGAAATTACATGATTTACATTCCCCAATGAGTCCTGCATTTAACTAATAAAACAAAAATTAGTAGATAATGTATTTCTAGAAGTTTTATGCAATTAATTGGTGTGGGGTAACAGGTGTAATTAATGCAATTAATGGGGGTGGGTAACAGATGTAAAAAAAAAACTATTTTTACCAAGGTTTTCTAAAAATAATAATTGCATAAATCATTTCATTTATTTGTGAATAAGTCCTGAAATTTTCATTAAGATCAGACAATTAGTTGATTTTTGCAAGAAGTTTTAAATTAAAGTGTCTTTCAATGCCAAAAACTGACTTGTGCAATATCATGTTTACCATAATAGTCACATAGTGTGACTCACTCAGAAAACAAAAAAGAAATTTTAACTGAAATTTTGAGTGTGTTAGAAAGGATTAAAAAAATTTAAAAAATAATGCCAACAAAATTTGATCTTTTCTCTTAATAATAGCATAAACATTTTGATCATAAAATTTTTGTTTTTGTGAAGTTTGAGCCCTTTTAACATCATGCTAGGGTGTTTTTTGGCAATTGTGTGGAGGTACTTATGTATATATATATATATATATATTGAGTGAGATCTCCTTATTTAAAATTATGAGAAAATGTCTGTGTTATTTTTGAAACTAACCTTTATAACCAGATGTTTATCTAAAAGCTGACAAATCTGGTTTCAAATTGCAAATAGATAAATGAACAAAAAGATGAAGGAGGGAAAAAAGAAATGAAATCTTTTCTATTCAAATATTCTATGTATAAAAGTGACTCAAAACTATTTCATAGAAGCCAAGTTAAAAGATAGGATATTAATACATTACTCTCATCATTGCCATTCTCACTTCCCAATTATTTACCCACCCAGCAAAAAGAAGCCTGGGAGCTGTGTTTCTGATTAATTCTAATGGATAGAACACTTCTTCTTCTGTCTGGCTCTGACCCTGCCTGTTGATGGCTAGTCACTCGATTACATCCCCATACTGATTTCCTGTCTTGATTGTAAATGTCAAGAAATATAAGACAAAAATTACATGGGAACTAATTTTTTAGAAAATAAATTTACTTATGATTCCTTGATTTTTTAATTAACCATCTTGATGCATTAGAAATAGTAAGTAATTATCATAAAAAGAATTCTGGTCTTGCAAGATATTGATAAAACATATAATGAGGTCTCCATATCAAAAATTATTTTGAAACTTAAATGCTAACATAATGTTAATTTTTTAAAATCTTTTTTATATTAAAAATGCTTTGGAAAAGGAAAACCTCTGAATAATCTGCACAAATTGTATGATTTATTTTTCATAGATTGTTTTTCTTTTATTTTTTTCATGTAGACATGTGAAATCTCATTAAAGATGCATTTTCAATTCTACATTGCATTCTTAAAATTGTAATCCATTCAAAATATTTTCTATAAACATAAAAGTTCCATGTGCCATACCACTTCCTGATGTCATGTAGTTATCTCTCTTGAACTCAACTCTCAAAGCATTGGTTAGTTCCAGTGACTTGACCTAAAGAGTTGTGAGTTCAGTACCTGGCTACAGCAGTGGTGAACAAATAACTTTGAGTTGAGTTAAAGGGAGATAACTACATGACATCTGGACATGGCATGGCACATGGAACAATAATAATATACCCCAGCGATTGAAATAGAGGGCTCAATTCAAAATTCCTAGCACCTGAAGAAGGCCATCTCAAAAGTAAAGACAAATACTAAATACTATGAGCTGTAAAGAGTGAATGGAAAAGACACTTGTCTACTTATAGGATGTGTTTGACCAATAAGAAATGCACTGTAAATACTACCTCATCTGAAAAGTAAAAATAAAAATATAAGTGTATAAATATATGTGTACATGCAGTTGATATAAATATTTAATTCAAAATATTTTAAGCTTTTTTAAAGGTGAATTCCAAATAATTTACTCTAGTAATGCAGCAATATTTTTACATTTCCCCAATGCAAGTTAGTTTTTCTTAAATAATATTCTAGTATAATTTCTGTCATATGAGTTGCACATAGCATAGATGTAAGTGAATATGCTGGTAGCACAGTGGTTATTGCTGCAGAAAGGGATTTCATCATGCTGAGTTCAAATTCTGGTCAAGTTCATTGTATTTACTTTTGCACAAATATCCTTGTTGCACCCCACCCACCCCTGACACACACAAGTTAAATATCAAGGTAGACTGAGCTGTTTATCCTTTGTCTTTAGTGTTTGTTTTTGGCAGCAAATTTAGAAAAAGGACAACTTTGAATTCAAAACTGTTTGGGTGATCTTGCATCAGAGACTCATCACCAGAGAGAGAGAGAGAGAGAGAGAGAGAGAGAGAGAGAGAGAGAGAGAGAGAGAGAGAGCAACAAAAACACTCATTATAAAAAATAACTTTCACTGGCTGCACTATGTGCCACTAGAATCTGATTGCAAAGCCATCTGAAAATGCACAGATGAACACCTAATGACATTTTTATACAGACCTGAAGGACAATATCAAGCATAATGGTCTCCCCAAATTTATAGAGAAATGCTGGGATTTCTTCTTAGTCAAAAGATGCAGAATTCTTGGATTTACCCACACATATTTTTTTGCCTTGAAGTTTTGCTCTTGACAGTATAACATTTGCATATGAGCATTGTTTCTTTTTTATTAGCTTATAGATGCATATTAATTTGAAAAGAAGGGTTTTGTGTACCAGAAAATGTTCTCACACATTGTGGATTATGTTTCTCTCTCATGTTTTTGACAATCTGATTTTTTTTCAACATGAATTAAGTTTGTAAATCAAATGTAATTGTCTCTATTTTAGGGTTTTCTGAAAAATTTCTCCAAGTTGTAGTTAAAATACATGTGATATAAAGTATTGTATCAACAAATGAAAGATATCTGATGAAAAATGTTTCTACCATATATTACAAGATTATGACACAAAATAAAGCATCATATTATATGGCACAGCTACACTAGTTGTAGGATGTGAATTGTAGTGCAGTGGATATTGTCTTAGAGCAAGAAATTGGAGAACTGTATTTGAATTCCAGTTGAATTCGTTGCATTCACATACATGCAAATACCCTTGAGAAAAGTATGGATTCAACACTTCTCCCTCCAGCTATAGGTCAAAGAGTGGGACAGATTGGATTCTATAGCTTTGGTTGACAACCAGTATACCACATAAAGTAATGGCAACCTACTGCAGAAAAATCTTCTGCCCAGTCAGTCATATCTCTTTCGAGACATAATCCCCCAAGCATGTATCACATATGGCACTTAACTGACACTAGTTGTATTATAGTGGCCTTGTCTTGTATTTCTTTGTTTTATTTTTAAAAAGGGTGCTATGGATTTGTGTCATTAGTTTATATTTACTCTGCATGGAGAGTTGACAGTGATATAGCTGCTGTTGGTTATTGGTCATATCAAAAGATTTCTCTTGAGAAATTGAAATAATTTGAAAATCAAGTAGTTTGTGGTGATGATCTGTATTGCAGCCAAATAATTAGACTCTTAGCAGTAAATTAGCATGTGGAGGTCAACTGATGTCAATATGAGATTAAAATAGATGTTTTCAATGATTTCTGTCTGAATTTCTGGTATGAGGACTTATCATTATTTACATGTGGACTATTATAACAACAGCAAAGATGAGGACAATAGTCTGTGTATAAATAAAGGTTTTTTTCAGCTGAATAAATGAATTCAAATTGCTAAATCTGATTGTTTATGTCATTTGTAAAATATGCAACTCAGAAAATTGTTTCTAGATAAAAAGACTATGCATTCAAAATTAAACTTTTTCTTCCACATTTTTTTAAATGGAGTGATCTTGTCAGCAAAGCATTCTTGCTTCAATAAAAGAAATAAACTGAAAAAAAAGCATCCTATAATGCAACTGATCATATAAGAAAAATATGAAACCAGATATGAAACTCATCAATAAAAACATTTTTTTTTTGGAAGGCAGCTAACTGTTATGAAATTTTATCTTTCTTACTAAGCTAGCAATGTCTTTTTTGAAGTTGTATAATTCTGTGTTGCAGGAGACAGGTTTTTGTTTTAAAAACCATATTTTTTCTTTAGTGTGGTATTTGTGTTAATTTTTTTGTTTAAAAAGAAATGCACTTTCCATCTCATTATTTTTATGAAGTTTTCTATTAATTTTTGTTTGTATGTAGATGGTAATAGGATTGTTTTATTTTAGGGCATAGTCTACGCTAAGCTATGGCTATGTCCTTGATCAGTTATACATGTATCAAAAGTTCTTTACAGTTTATCAGGAGTTAAATATGATAAAATATAGTTTTAAAAGTATGTTATATTTGTGAGAAAAGTGATCAGTATCACAATATATATATGTAAGAGGAAAAGTGATCAGTATCACAATATTTATATATATATACACATTCCATTTCTAAACAAGTTATTACGCGACCTAGGTTTCTACCATGAGTGGTGTCGTCAGGCGATTTGCAATAACTGATTTTAAAAATGTGCACTGGTGTAATCTTATTATAAACAGAAAGTAAGTAATTAAACAATATATATATATATATATATATATATGCAGGTTTCAGTAAAAGTGACACAATGTAATATGATTAAGTTTTTATGCAATTTTTAATGAAACCAGCATCAAAGAGAGATTGGTGCCCAAACACACACACTATATATATATATATATATATATATATATATATATATAAGAGACAATGAATGTCTATTATGTTTAATCATGAGCCGTTCTAAACGTCGCAATTTTGCTTTAATTTCAGTTGGAAATAAAGACAAAAATTCTCCAACATTTGGATAATTATTTATTGGTTTTCTTCTAAGCTTTTGGCTCACATGAGCCATCTTCAGAGAGGTAGTTTAAACTGAAATATTATAAAATCCACCATCACCGACGATTTTATTTTGTGTTGACATAAAACTCCGTTTGGCAACGGCAATAGTTACCAAAAATAATAAACGCAGTTCTTAAGTTTGCGATGCGGTTTTATGATGTCACACCGCGGGATAGCGCAAAATGACAACAAAATCATGTTGTCAAATGCAATGTAATATGTTATTTCCTGTATTAATTCCACGGACGAATTTTTACAGATTCTCCATTCCGTAAAACCTAAGAATCAAATAATTGCATCTTTGGATGTCCAAAACTTATTCACAAATGTTCTTGTCCAGGAAACAATTGACATCATTATCTGTGATGTATACAACCATGCTACTCTCCCATCAATCAATATTAAACCCACTATATTAAAAAAACTATTATTAGCATGCACCACACAAGTACCCTTTCACGATCCCTTAGGCAATATTTATACACAAATAGATAGTATTGTGATGGGATCTCCTTTAGGTCCCCTCTTTTCTAATTATTATATGGCAAATCTAGAAAATAAAATAATTAATGACAACAATAAACCCTCTATATATGTAAGATATATAGATGACATCTTTGTTTTAGCTAAGAATATCGATCAAATTAAATATCTTAAAAACAAATTTGAAAGTCACTCCGTCCTCAAATTTACATTAGAACTTAATATTAATAACAAACTCCCATTTCTTGATGTATTCATTGATTCTAGCACACATAAATTTACTACTTTTCTATATAGGAAACCAACTAGCATAAATTCGTGTCTTCTTAATTATAATAGTGAATGCCCCCAATGATATAAGTTAGCTGTTATAAAAAACTTACTTCAACGCACACAAATGATATCTTCTTCCAAATCTATATTTTATAAAGAATTACACAACATTAAGCAAACACTAGTCAATAATGCATTTCCTAACTCCGTTATTGATCAACAAATTAAAATGTATCTCAACAAACTTAACAATAGCTCTAACAATAATGATAATATTAATAATAATGGTTTACATCAAAATAAACATAACACTATTAACTTATACTATTGCAACCAAATACATAATAATTATAAACAAGATGAAAAAACTCTCAAAAACATAATACGTAGAAATGTTAAACCAATCGAAAGTAATAATCAAATTAAACTCATTATATATTATAAAAAGTTTAAAACAATTGACCTCATAGTCTATAATAACCCAACAAGCACTAAACTAAATTCTTTACAAAAAACCAATGTAGTGTACCAATTTACATGCCCATTCAGAGATTGCATCTCTGATACTAATCAAAAACCTAGTACATATATTGGTTTTACTACAACCACGCTCTCCCGTAGACTTACATGTCATCTTTCTGATCAGAGTACTATTAAACAACATTTCTCTGAAAAACATAAACATGTAGGTAATATCAGACAGATTTTGGTCAACAATACGGTGATCCTTACTCATACACACAGTAAGAGGAACCTGCAGATATTGGAGGCCATGTACATCAAATCAAAACAACCAACACTCAATAAAATCAACTTTAAAACAGGAAATAACATATTACATTGCATTTGACTACATGGTTTTGTTGTCATTTCACGCTATCCCGTGGTGTGACATCATAAAACCGCATCGCAAACTTAAGAACTGCGTTTATTATTTTTGGTAACTATTGCCGTTGCCAAGCGGAGTTTTATGTCAACACAAAATAAAATCGTCGGTGATGGTGGATTTTATAATATTTCAGTTTAAACAACCTCTCTGAAGATGGCTCATGTGAGCCAAAAGCTTAAAAGAAAACCAATAAATAATTATCCAAATGTTGGAGAATTTTTGTCTTTATTTTCAACTGAAATTAAAGCAAAAATACGACGTTTAGAACGCTCATGATTAAACATAATAGACATTCATTGTCTCTTATATTTAATAGCATATGTTTAGAAAATTGCTTGCTGCCTCAATATACTAAATATATATATATATACACACACTAGCCAAATAGTGACTGGTCGGCCCAGCATACGTTAGTTTGAAAAAGTGCTCAATGCACACCCAACACAAATGAACTCAATATGTAGAGCTAACAATATGTTAAATAACAGAACACACACCACTTACTTGTTACCCAGGTTTTGACCACTCAGGTCTCATCAGGCAAGCAGATTATATATATATATATATTGTAAGAAAGTGACAGAACACGTAAATTTTAAACCACTGTTCAAGCATTTACTTTTATAAAGAGTGCTCTATACAGAGTAGAGTTTTTTTATTATAATAGTTGTTACAATGGTTTATAAAAGCATGGTATCACTACACAAAGATTTTCATATTTCGGATCACCTGAAGAGGGGCAGTTCAGCTCTGAAGCATAAAAATCTTTGTGTAGTGATACTATGCTTTTATAAACCATTGTAACAACTATTTATACATATATATATATATATATATATATATATATATATATATATATTGATTTATTGACTTTTAAATACACTATAGTATTATGTACACTTAAAATTAAGAACTATACATAGAATTTTTAGTTTTCATTTCATTTGAACCATGGCATACACTTTCTTGTTTTGCTTTTATGAAAATGCACATTTAGAAATTCAGTGTACAGTACATTAGAATAAAAGATAAGCTTTATATTAATTCATAGTTTTTCTGGGAATCAAATTTTATGCGATTGTGATAGTTGATGTATATTTTCATTTGACCAAATTTTTTTTACAGATTCTCAACCTGAAGTATGGGAAATTGCAAGTCACAAAGATCTGTGTAACAATAAATGCTCAAAGCATGCAGTGTGTGCATGTGGTACAAGGATCGGACAATACCAGTGCATATGCAAGGCTGGATATGAAGGTGATGGAATTCAGTGTAAATGTAAGTTAGAAATAGAAATTGTTGCTATTTTTACAGGCTTTGTTGATTCCTCTTTGTACAGGGAAGAAAATTGTAAAAAGTCAAAGTAGCTGTTTTTAAAGAGAACTATGAAAGTTATCATGTTGAAATTTTGTATTTTTGTTTCTTTTCTAATATTTCATTATTTATTTCATATAATTTTCTTTTGAGATAAATATTCTTTTTTGTAAATATAATTTTATTATTATATATTTATATTATTTTCATAATAATGAATTTATATGATAAATTAAAAGATACAAAATTGAAATACTGTTTTTGCAACTTATTCAGGCATTCTCAGTCTATCAGAAAAATCTACATAGCTTTCTTTTTAATATTTTTTTAAACTTTTCTAAAAAGATACTTTCCCAAAATCCCAGAAGGCCTACATTTAATCTGGAGTAATGGGTGAATCACTCCTGAGGATTTAACTATATATAGAAATAAAAGACTAGTGAAAAAAAAATGTTTTTTTTTTCATATATCATTAGTAGACGTGGGGGTACTAAAACTGAAGTTCTTACTAAAATAAGTTCTTTTATATACTCAAAAGGGATTTTTTTAGATTAAAAAAATAGTGACAATCCATGCATGACTCTTGGATACAATTTACTTCTGTCTCCTATCAGGTAACTGACATGACTTGACCCATTCAGAAAAATGTGTGAATTTAACTAAAAAAGAATTGACTGTCTCTTATATGAATAGTTAGCGGTTATTTTTAATGTTCTGTTCTCACTAGTAGAACACTCATCATAACTTGTATAAAGAAGTCTTTATCTTATTTTTTTTCTGTAGACCCTGTTTGTATTTTAGAAACTTGGAAAACTAGCAGGAAATTATTGAAGAATAAATCATTCACATTCCTATCTTTTGCTTCAGAAGACATTTTGCCACTTTGCATACTCTTTTTGGGATTTTAGATTTTAGAATTACATATTGTCATGTTTAAAGTACATATTGTCATGTTTAAAGTATATATTGTCATGTTTTAAAGTACTATTCAAACTCAAGGAGTTTGCATCTTATGAAAGAAAGCTGATGAGAACAAATAAAGCAGATTCGCCTCTTTGAAGGTAAAAAAAACTAACTGATAAAGCTCTACATGTGAAAATAAGGGATTGAAAAGAAGTGCTTTGTATAGGTTGATCATGATCATGAGTCCCATAACCCATTAAGTTTTTGGAGGTAACACATTTATACTACAGCTGTAGCAGCAGTGGTGTGTCTCAGACAAGATAGACTGACAGAGGCTGGTTTGAATTCAGACATTTACTTCTTTTAGACTGGTTGCTAACCAAGGCTACAGGGCTTAGTCTGTTGAGGAAGAGAAGATGCATTCATACCTTTCCCAATGGTATTTGTGCATAAGTGAATGTAATGAACTTGACTGTAATTTGAACTTGCTTTTCCAATTTCTTATTCTGAGCTGGTATCTGTAACACCACTGTGCATCTGATTATAATATGTATAAAAAAAACAAATTAAATTGAATGCCTGAGTTTCATAGCAGACATTGATTTTGTTTTCTGTAATTTGTGGGAAAGGCAAGTGTTATATAAAGTCTGAAATCTCTAACAAACTATATATATATATATATATATAAGAAAAGTGCGAAAATCCATGAACGTTTTGTTTAAAATGTAGATTTATTGTTGTTATTATTATTAATATTACATTGTATGATATATTAAGTGTCTGTAATGGTATTTGTGTCATTACACGTGTTTCAAGTCCAAAGTTGACGCTCTTCAGGTGAACAAACATATGATTTTACATATTGAGATATGTTTGTTTTTCTGATGGCCAAAATATTGTGTATATATAGATAATGGGCCAGTGAGCAGATCAGAAAGTTCATATGTGTGCCTGTGTGTTTGTTGTTGTTTTTTTCACACTTGCACATTAAATCTCTTCCATTTTGTTGGCCAGAAAAATTTTTTACACTGATTTGCGAAATTTGATTTTGTCTTTATACTTCAAAATTGTTTTCAGCAATTTTGATTAATTTCTACTCTACAGGTCATCTAGTTCTTTTTGTTGTTTTTGAAATACTATTTTTGGCAATGGTTCGCAATTTTTTTTCTTTTTAGTGTGTTTAAGTTTAGTGTGTCTTTGTGTGTGTCTTAAGTTTTTCATGTTGTTTTGTTGAGGGAAGGCTTGTATTTTGTATATTTCTTCCCGCATCATGAGCGTGTCATAATCTGCATTTTGGTTGAAAGGCATTACTCTGAATTTACCTCCACTACATTCGCGTAAATGTTGAGAAACATACAATTTCCTGTTATTGACTAGTTTAAATGTTACTTCTGTGCAAGGCTACTCTTTTATTCAGTCCTCGTATATTTTTATGCATTTATCACATTTTAGAGCTTAAATTATGTTTTTAGAGTTTTGTTTTTATTTTGAATGTAGATGTGTTTTTGAACTTGAAGTGGTTTCATTCTAATATTATGTTGCATACCATGTTGCAACACACAACACAGGGTGTCACAAAATGCAACAAAAAATAATGTGGAGTATGCAAGTTTATTTGCCTGAAGAGAGTCAACTTTGGACTCGAAACATGTGTAGTGACACAAATACTGTTATGGACACTCAATATATCACACAAAAAGCAGGTAATATTAATAATAACAACAATAAATCTATACTTTAACAAAACATTCACGACACTTTTTTCTTCTATACCATATTTCTGGTTTTAATATATATATATATATATATATATATATATATATAGATAGATAGATAGATAGATAGATAGAAATCTTTATCAAGAAGTTACAATTTATGTGTTTTTAAAACATTTTATTTTAATTGTAAAAAATTATAATTTAGATGTTTTACATCTTTGGTATTATAGACATTTTAAAACATTGTTGATATACTCATAATTAATTTTATTTAGTGTTGGTTTCAAATGTTTATATAGAGGGCTTTAAGAATTCAAAGATTTTGTTTTTATTTTCATGGTGGAGTATGCTTGTATTGTCAATTAATATTTCTGTAAATCATGTATTTGGGCAGAAATGTTTCTTTAATTGTTGTGCAATCAAGCTTGAATACACACACACACACACACACACACACACACACACACACACACACACACACACACACACACACACACACAAATATATATTAAGACCTTCAATAATTTTTCACTGTTTTTTTATGAAAAGTAATGCCTTTTTACAAAAATTAGTAAAAAACATCTCATTGAAAGTATTGTCTGTCACTAGCCACTAGTTTTTCCCATCTTTCTGGTAGTATTTGAATTCTACATTAGAAAAATGATATGTCTTTTAAGGCTAACCACAAATCAACCCAGTTTTTTTGCATCTTCATAAGAATAAAAGTGCTACTTGGCCAGCTCATGTGCCATTGATCGAAATGTGATAATCAGACAGGGCAATGTCTGGTGAATACAGTAGCTGGGATAAGACTTCTCATGTAAGCATTTCCAAGTAGGTTTTCACCCATTTTGCAACATGTGGCCTAGCATTGTCATGTTGCAAAATCACTTTGTCATGTCTCTGCTCATATAGCAGCCATTTTTTCTTAAATGCTCGGCTCAGATGTTTCAGTTGTAGCCAATTGTGATCTTTTGTGATGGTTTCAGTCAGTTTCAGCAGCTCATAATAAACTAGACCCAGCTGATTCTACCAAATGCAGTGTGGAAGCTTGAAACCATAGATATTTGGTTTTGCCACTGATGTTGATACATGGCCAGGCTTTCCCCACAATCTTCTTAGGGTTATTGTAATGTATCCACTTTTCATTGCTGGTCACAATACAATGCAAAAAAACTTTCCTTTTCTGCTGTTGAAGCAGCTCTTCACATGTGACATGACTCTGTTTAACATCTCTTGGCTTCAACTCATACAGCACCCAATGTCCTTGCATTTGAATCATCCTAATGCTTTCAAACATTTTGAAACTGCTGTTTAATCAACTCGTAAGTTCAGTTTGCACCTGACATATGTCTTCCTAAAGTAATGCCTCCAATTCTTTGTCTTTAAACTTTTTTGGTGTGCTAGCACATTCGTTATCTTCAACATCAAAATCATTATTTTTAAAATATCTAAACCAATTTCTTCATTTTGTTTCCAAAAGAACATGGTTGCCATAAGTCTAAACAAAAATTATGTGTGCTTCAGTTGCAGATTTCTTTTGAATAAAGTAGTGCAGTAAAATTCCCCCTAAAATAAAATCTGACATGTTTAACACTATGTAAAACAAAGTTGTTTGCTCTTTAGTGAAATTACATACACTGAATTTCAAGCTGCTTATATTACTTTCTTATAAATGACTTACCATCTGAAACTACATGCACACAGTTCTGGGAATGCCATCTATTGAAAAACAGAGAGAACTTGTGTGTGTGTGTGTGTGTGTGTGTGTGTGTGTGTGTGTGTGTGTGTGTGTGTGTGTGTGTGTGTGTGTGCACCTCTGCAAATTTTTTATACTTATAAAATGAATGTTTAAAATTGAAAAATCATTCTTGAAGTTTTTATTTTAGTTTTAATTTCAAACTAAGAGATTAAATTTAATATTTCCCATAAGTAAAAGTTTTGGTTTTGAAATCACTAAAACCATTGATTTTAGTGCTGTTTTATCCATCTATTATTGCAATGTAATTTCCATAATTAAAATTTCTTTAAAAAATAAAATATACATTTCTGAAGCTTTACTTGAGAAATATTAAATGATTTAAAGTTTGATTAATCTGATTTGAAAAACTATTAATTACTTTAAGTTTAAAATATCACAGAAATTAATTTTTGAACATGGTGGTAGGTGTTTTAAACACATACAACCACTGCACCACAACGCATATCCTTGCACCACAGCACACTGGGTGGTGGGTAACTGATGTAAAAACAACAATGTTTTTACCAAGATTTTCTAAAAATGAAGCATTTTATAAATAATTTCATTAATTTGTAAATAAGCTCTGAAAGTTTAATTAAAATCACGAGGAAAAAAGATGCTAAAATTTTCTATGCTAATCTTTGTTTTAAGCAAAATTTCAAATGTGCTAAAATGGAAAAAAATATAATTTGCCCAAATGTACATTAATATATATATATATATATATATAATCAAAATATCAGAGATACAAAAACCTCATTGTGACTTCAAGTTTTACACTATAAGTGATCTTCAGATGGTTCAAAGAACAAAAAAAAATAAAAATAAATAAATGACCTTAGTATGTACCTAATACATAAGAGGGGAATCTTAGAAATAGAATCATCTGCATGGGAGGGGAAGGAAATAAAAACATGTGAGATGTAAAAGGTCTGGCTGATTATTAACTGAGAAAAAGAAGAGAAAGTGTCAAGAGAGATGAGTGTGAAACCTTAACCAAGTGGTAAATATTTATTTACATTACATTTGGCAACCAACTCCAATCTTTTATTCAGTTGCCTATTATGCATATCCAATTCTATTAAAATTGGATATTGATAGTTTTCCTCAGTGCTAAAGCTACACTTATTAGTCCTGGCAAAAAACATTTTAGTACTTTCCATTTAACTTGGGGTGATTTTTAAAGCTTTTCCTTGGTTTTTCAATAAAAGTAAATAATGTAGTTATTTTCTCATACCTTTTATTCTTTCAACTCATACATTGATTTAATAATTTTAAGTGGGGTCTCATTGTTTTTCTTGTACAGTGTGTGAAAAAGGTTTCTACAAGGAATCATTGTGTCCTGGAAGATGCAAACCTTGTCCAGCCAATTCAACAACAAATTATGTTGGTTCAGAGCATATAAGAGATTGTTCATGTCATATTCCTTATTATAGAGAGTCTCCAAATGAACCATGTCAATGTAAGTATTCCAAGTTTCAGATTATATATTTTCATAATTTTTATGATGTTTCATATTGTGAATAAGACCGTTATCACATTTTTACAAGCACTAATTTTTGTTCAGTCTATGGAAAAAAAAAGTAAAAATAAATACAATTTTTAAAAATATACAGTGGAACCTGTCGTATGTGACCACCCCTACTGCCATCAGAAACTGGTTGCATGCGGCCGGTGGTTGCTCACGAAAGGTTCATAGTCATGACCTATTTATGCCAGGAACTTTTATTCCACACCTCAGAATGTACATATTAGAATTTTACCATGTAATCTGGTAATAAATAAATGAGAACATAAGAAAATGGCCTAACTTTAAAGAAATTTATTCAGCATAATTCATTTTAAAATCTTAAAAAACGTATTTACAACGGTTAACAACAGACCAAAATATTTATTCACAAAAAATATTTAAGTGAACTTAAAAAAAGTAAACGATTTCAGTTTTTTTCTTAGAAGTGAGTGATAGCAAAAGAGAATTTGGATAACACACGTAAAAAAAACAAAAAAAAAACAAAACATACAAAAAAATGATAGCGCTCATGGTTGGGGGTAGAGAAACAGAGAGAGATAGAGATTGATATACCCAGATAGAAATAGAGTAGATACACAAAAAAAATAAAGGAATGAAAGAGATAGACATTTGAGAAAAGGACATAATTGTGATTTTCACAATTCCTGAATTTATCCAAGTCAGTACAGAGACTGGATAAATCCCTTGAACATGTCAAATGCAATACATGTTGTACAAAACAGCCAATGGACTCAGGCAATGTACATTTCAACAAGAAATAACAGTTTGATACAACACTACAATAACAAAACAATGAGAAAGTGTTCCTGGCTTATATAAAATCAAAATGAAATAGATTACTCATTTAGTTTCTCCTAATTTAGGAGTTTGCAGTGTACAACCAAAATAGATTTTTTTTGTAAAGTAGTCAGCATGATCAGTGATGTTAGTCTTGCTGATTGTGTTCTGGAGGTGGTCGCTCACTAAGGGTCAATTAACATTAGCAAATAGTCTGTGCATAGAAAACGGTCGTTAACGACAGGTGGTCACTGATGAAGATTCACCTGCGGCAGGTTCCACTGTAGTTTGTAATGAACCCAGTCACAGATTAAAATTTTATAGGGAAAATGACATGTTTATATTACAGAGATATAAAAAAGTACTGTGATCAAAATAGACAATTTTTTCATTCTAGATCAGCATTTCCTCAAAACCTAAGATTCTGCAAATGGTCTCTAAGGGTTCCATGAGAACAAGTGAGATGAACTAATGCACTATTGACTTTTTATTTAATTTCATATACATAATATAACTAAACACGCACAATATATTCTTGATTATTGTAATATTGTAATATACATAATTTTATCTAACCTATCATGTTATTAAAAATATAACAATCATTGGGGAATATATTTAATGATGTCTGTATGGCATCAGTGTATACGTTTTCACTTAGGTACCTCTACTCATTTGCTGAAAAAACAGAATAGCATGATGTAAAAGGTCCCAAACTGAGTTGCAGAAATACTTTCAAGAAACCAATAAGCATAATTTTGCTAAGTGCTTTGAAGATGAACATTACCTGTAAAGGCTAAGCTACTTAGCAAACATTTTTTATCACATGAATCAACTGAAGAAATCACTTCAAGGCCCCAGGGAAAATATATTAACTTCAAGTGATAAAATTCTTGCATTTAAAAGAAAAGTGAACTTGTGGAAAAACCATGTTGCAAAAGGAAATTTTGAGATGTTTCTGCTACTTCTTGGGCTTAAAAGTGAAGAGGGATATCAGAAAACTTTGAGTCTTATTGAATCTCATCTGGAGGAACTGTATATCGCAACTGAAAATTATTCTCCTTCCCTTTCAACACACATGTATGATTGGGTACAAGATCCATACTCTGAATCTGCTTGTCATTCTGAGAATCTGACATTAAAAGAAGAGGAAGAACTTTGTGAGCTGCAGTGTGATCATACACTTAAGATAAGATTAACAGACCTATCTCTAGACAAGTTCTGGATTTCTGTAAAAGAAGAGTTTCTTACAATTCATAGGAAAGCAATTAATATATTGTTGCAGTTTTCGACATCTTAATGTGTGAGCAAGCCTTTTCTTATTTAACAAGTATCAAGAGCTAAGACAGAAATTGTTTCCTTTCAATTGAGAATAAAATCCATGTGTGTTTAACTAAAGTTTGACTTCAAATTAAGTATTTGTGTAGCAAAAGACAGGCACAGGTTTTACATTGGAGAAGCATGTTTCAATTTATCAAATGGCTCTGAACATAACATTTTCTAGTCCATTTATTGGTTCACAAGACATTTTGCCTTGATTTATTTTATGTCTTTTCAACATAGCCAGTAAAGGATAAACAAATTATAAACTGATGCTGCAATTGTCTGTTTTTGTTTCATTTACATTTATATTATTGCTATAGGATATTGCTTTCTTATGTTTATTTTTTACGTTTGAGTTTGGAATTTTTTGTGTGAATAAAATATTATAAATGAACAGCATGAATTTTATTTAGCATTATCGAAAATTTTACAAAGAAGTAGTACATTTTACTTGAAGCAGTTATTCAAAAATATATATTCGGATATCTACCATGTGAACTACGATGACAATGAAATGAAGAAAATATGTTATATAATTTTGTTTTTGTGCAGGGATTCCTTAAGATATGTA
The DNA here is from genome assembly GCA_037127315.1 of Ascarosepion bandense. Taxonomy (NCBI): domain Eukaryota; kingdom Metazoa; phylum Mollusca; class Cephalopoda; order Sepiida; family Sepiidae; genus Ascarosepion; species Ascarosepion bandense. Next base: position 1,607,865 of record JBBBDQ010000184.1, read on the forward strand.
ATTTATTTTAAGGGTTACACAAGGGTAAAATGGTTGATAAACATTGTTCTAGATCATAAATATCAAAACGTATATTTTTAATTAAATTTTTTAAAAGTGAATAGGAAAGTCCCATTTGCTATGTAAATTCATTACAAAATGCTTTCCCTATATGAGATAAAACAAATATGCTCATTATTTTTTTAATTTGTAATCTGGTGTTCTTTGTTTTGTTTATTGCTATCAATTAAACATTTTACATTATGAATTTCAAAAAGTAAATTTTTTGTTTTTACATTTTAAGAAATCATGTCATATAACCATTTTATTGTGTAGGGGGTTCAATTTACAATAAATTTACATGACAAACAGAACCCCCTTAAAATTTGATTTTTCCCTTTTTATTTTCTTGATCTGGAGTACTTAAAATATTGCAAATAAAAAAATGATTATTTCTGACTGCAATGTCTATTGTAAAATTGCACCAAAAAAGAAATATATTTACTGGTTTTCATTTGTACTTTAAAACTTGTTAATTTTTCTCTGCATACTCTGTGTTTCAAATTTATCCTTTATTTTTTACAATAAAAAAAGACTGATTTTGACATTGCATAATCCAGAAAATGTTGACATGTCATAAAAATCAATCCAACTGAAATGAACCACACATCATCAAAAAATAGTCCTGTTTGATTTTATGAATTCTTAAAAAATTTTAATATTTTGGAAACATTGATCAAACAATGAATGATGCATAGAATAAACCATCTGATATTCTTATAATATTTGTAATATATCAGTTATCAAAAACACATGATTTTCTGACAATATTTGTGAAAGACATTGTTGTTTTATTTCAAATTGAATGATTTATTATGACATATCTCTAATATGTAATTAGATACATTGTATTTATTTTCAATTTTTTTAGTTGAATTGTTCACCAATATTGTATATGTTCCATTATTGAACATAATTTGCTTACAATAAAATTTGTATCTTATATGAATACTACCTGATGAAAATTAAGATGTAGTAGAATAGGTGGCCTCCATGTCATAGATTTAGTGGATGGGGTATCATAAATTCAGAGAGAGCCTACTAGATCCTTGCACCTGCCTCACCTTTGTATCCCAGAAACATAATTTTCTGACAATATTTGTGGAAGAACACTTCATATTCTAGTTTTATGATCATTTATTGTATCACATTCAAAACATGATGATGGCTATAATCATACTGCAAAGTTAACAGTTGACATTGTTGCATTAAAAAAGGTTTTTTCTATTCTAATGTATTATTTAACTCTAATTTGTTGACAAGTTTATATAAACATATTTGTTTTTCAGAAGTTTTTGTATTTCATCACTTTTTAAGTTCTGAGGGTTTTTAAGCAATTCGTTGTGCTTCTGCTCAGAATTTCCAATTTTATACTTTGCAAACCCTAACCCAACACAAGTTTGCACCTACTGAATCATTACCATAAACTCCAATGAATTTACTGCCTGGCTTCCACTGCACTTGAAGAGTAAACAATGTCAAATGTATATTCTATATTCAATTGTAATTTTCAACTAAATAAAAAATAAAATTCTCACAACCAATTCTTAAAGTGTATGTACATATTTCAATAGGATATGTCGAACAAGAAATCGGGTAGCCGAGTTCAAATTCCGGTTGAATTCCTTGCATTCACTTACACACAAATACCCTTGGGAAAGGTATTAATCCATCTCTTCCCTCCAGTTATAGGTTAAATAACAGGAAAGATTGGGTTCTATAGCCTAGCTGGCAACCAATCTACCGCAGAAAGTAATGGTAACCTACTGTGGGAAAACTTCTGCTCAGTCAGTCATGTCTCGAAAGAGACATGATCGCCCAAGCATGTATCACGTATGGCACTTAACTGACTGACATATTTCAATAAAGAGTGAGTAAAATAATACATGTCTAAGATTTCTCTAGCATTTTGCAAAAAAAGGCACATCAATGTAATAATTAGTCCTCTCTTCATCTTAAGTACAATTAAAATTGTAAACCAACTAGTTATAATTTAATGACTGGTTACTTGTAATCATGGTGACATTCAAATCTAGGCCTCCTAATCAGAATACTAACTCTTTATCAAGTATCACAATTTCATTGCAGAGTTAGTATATTCATAAACAGTCACTTTTTCTCTTTCTCATGTTAATCATTTCATACCCTTAAAAGGATGCACACATATTAAATGTAAAAGTCTCATCATACCCTTAAAAGGATGCACACATATTAAATGTAAAAGTCTCATCATGGCGTATTAGAAGAAAGACTAAATTGAAATGATTATTTACCTATTAAATGAAGCAGAGGGAAATTTTTCTAAATTTCTCAAGGAGAATTGCTCAAAATAATTCTACCCCCATCCCATTCCAATAGTTAGATCAAAATTGTTTTGTTGGCTTCACTCATCCTTTAAAATAACCAGCAAGCTATCTTAATATAATTTTTGTTAAACTATTCAGTTGTCTAATTCTTCAATTCATGGTTTTAAGATGAGTGTACTATGTTAATAAACATCAAAGCAATTTTTAAGTAAATCTTTATTCTTTAGATTTTATTCTTTCAGAATGAAAGTTTTTTTTTTGGAACATAATATTTTTAATTGTGTGGAAAGTGTCAATCATTTCCTCAAAGAATTTATCCTTTTCTGTTATCTTTTCTTCACTTTAGTGCGTCAATGCAGCTCACTGCCTGAAATTGCTAATGGTTTCAGTTTCCATGTCAAAGGACGGATAACAGATGAAATTTCCCACACTGGAGTACCTTGCAAAAACAGCCCTGGAGATTCCTGTCATTATAAATGTGAACCTGGCTATAGGCTGACCAGTAACCCAGTGCTGATCTGTGAAACCAATGGATTATGGTCTGGAGTTGTCCCAGAATGCAAAAGTACATCATTTCTTATGATTTGTTCCAAAGATAACAACAACCCATTACTCTTTTGCTTACTTATCACTTTAATCATTTAATTAGTTGGTTACACAAGATGTGATTAAAATAATTATTTTGAAAATTTGTTTGAAAGTATGTAAATTGTGAATATATATCAGATCTACCAGTTAAAATAATTGCTTTAATTAGAGGAGGGTGCTAAAAATTTCATGGTTCAAATGACTTCTCAAATTTTGATCAAATGATCAATCAAACAACATTTTTAGTTTTGTTAAGGGTTTCTTGGTCAAACTATGAACTTTTCAAGACCATCAAGGTATGATGATTGTGAACATCATCACTCTCTCAAAATAGTAGTATTAATTATTACCTAAACAAAAGTAATAGTAAAAGGAATTTATAATTGTTAAATGAGCACGTGTATTTTTTATGGTTTTACAGTTGTTGATTGCAAAAAGCTGTCTGAAGTTGGAGAAAATGTTAGCAATGGATATGATGATTACATCAATGAAACAACAACATATGACTCAATGGTAAAAGTAAGCTGTATGCCAGGTTGGCAACCCTTTGGTGATACACTACGTAAATGTAATCAGCATGGTGTGTGGTCAGGCACAAGGACTTGGTGTGTGGGTAAGTCAGTTTACATAGTATCCTAAAAGCACTGAATGTATATAATTTTGTTAATTTCTTTAAAGTCTGGTTATATCTTTAAATAATTCAATCAAGTTGTAATTTTTTTACTTTAGAAAAATTTATGCCAGTCATCTTTATATCTGGCATTAATTTTGCTAAAGTAAATAAAAAATTGAATCTTAAAATAATGAAATACTACTACTTCTATGTGCAGTATTACTTCAGGACATATGTGTTCATAGCTCTCTACAATTTCCTATCCTTTGTAGCTTTTAGTAAATTTTGTCTTTTTACTATCTCTCCTAAACCTGATTTTGCCAACCATATACACAAGCTCATAAGGTAGTCTTGTGAGTGTCAAATTATTAAGCCCACTTTCCTTATTATGTGCCTTAGAAATTTCAACTATCTCTTTCAAATGTTAAGGGTGTTTTCTTTTTTTGTTTATTTTCTTTAAAACTTCATCATTATTCTCACGTTCAGACCACAGTATTCTCAGCATCCTTCTGTAGAACCACATTTTGGTTGCTTCAGGTCTCTTCTTCATCTATGAGGATATTGTCCAGAATTCACTTCTATATAGGAAGACCCATATTACATCACAATTCAGTACTTTGTCTTTGTTTCTAATGAGACTTTGCTCCGTTTTTGAAAGGCATTTTTTGCTCTTCTAATGCTTCTTCAGATTTTGGTGTCACCTCTTCTGTTCTCTGTTAAAATATTTCACAGATATTTACATTTTTGTATTTGCATGACTTTAGTGTCTCCAATTTTTAATTTACATATTTAACTGTTGAGCAAAAATCTAAAGATCCATACTTTGCTTCTACAACTTTGGGATTAACTGAATTTCATATGTACAAAAAATATATGATTAACATCTACCAGTGTAATCTCTTGTTGTCATCTAGTCATTGTATTTAGTTGGAAAAAACACCCCTTGGATAATGAGTGAGAGCTTTTGCATTATTTGGGATTTGGGACTTAGAATGGACAGTGGTTGAACAAGAGTTTCATAATTTCAGTTTATTTAGACTAAAAAGTAACAAAATTCCTTGTTTCAAATCATCTGACCACTTTCATTAATATGGTATTATTATATTAGTATTTTACTTTGCACCAAAAGTTCAGCATGGAATAAGAACCTGAACATGAAGTGTAAGATCAGTTCTTATTGCTTATGTTGCCATTTATGAGAAACATATCTTTTGATCTCAGTTAATATCAGCTGTATTGGTCAAGTCTCATTGCCTAATATTTGGCATTACTTACAAAGATACCTAAAGTTATCAAACAAAGTGTGTACAATTAATGTTATTTTATATTTTGTGAAAAAAGTGCATTTTGTATTTTACACATAAGAAAAATATTTATAAATGTGTTACTAAATTTTACATAACTTTATATATATATATATATATATATATATATATATATATATATATATATATATATATATATATATATATAATTATTGCTTTTGAGTAACAATAATTATAATTAAAAATTAGACCAGTACACAATTGTATTAAAAAGTGTTCAATGCATATATATTGTTGAGCTTTTAAACGTTTTTCATTTGGAAACCAGTTATTTCCACAAAATTTGTTTCAACCTTTTGGTATCTCCAGGCGATTTATAATAACTGATTTTCCAACATTTCCAAACGTACAGCAGGGATTTTTACAAATGCACGACTGATTTAAGCAACCAAAATTTGAAAATTAGGAGTGAGTTACTTAAGGATCTTAAACACTTTCATCCATGTTTGTATGATCCTAAAATGTATTTTTTGGTGTGATTACATCTGGACATTATCTCATTTAGTATATTTTTTGTTCTGGAAACAATATTATGGCTAACTTTTCTTCTTGGATAGTTTTCGAGGAAGGTATTCAAGACGAGTATAATTATAATCTTGTTTATATATATATATATATATATATATATATATATATATATATATATATATATATATATATATATATATATAAAGTAAAAGGTTAAAGCTAAAGATAAAATATACTTTTAAGAAATGCTATATTTATAGGTAAATGTGCTCAATATCATGGATAGATTGTATGTAAATATTATAAATGAACACTGGGGTCAACATCGAGTAGTCACAGTCTTTTTCATACTTGAACACAATCTTCATATATATGTGTTGTATACCTATCTGTATACAGGAATGGGATGTTCTTGTTCTCTTGTATATGTGGCCACTATTGTAGAGAGTAGTGTAGAGTGATTATACTGACTAGTATTAACTAGTAGTGTATCTACTTCATGCAGTGTGCAAGTCTTTTATTTGTTGATTACTATTATCCCTAACCTCTGTTTTGGTGATTACTCACACAGCAACTTTTTAGGGTTACAACAATATGTACACTTTTAGATGGTGTGGAAAGAATGTAAATTTAGAAATAATTTGAAAAATATTGGGTTGGCCAAAAAGTTTGCTTTATTAAGTAGAAAATTTCCTTATAAAATGAAAACATTTTTGGACAATGATTATGATAAATAAAAAGAAGAGCAAGTAATTCATATTGTTATTGTAGTGATAACCATTTATTTGTGATGTTAAAATGGTTTACTTTTCACAACAATTTAACATTATCCCAGCATGCTTATGACATTACTGGAGTTCAGAATGCATGTATGTACTAAATTTCAGCTCAGTTCATCTGTTCATTTTGTTATTTATATAATCTAGCCACTGACATTTATGGACATACTTGTTGAAAATATTTTTATATACATGATTAACAGTCTTTTTTGGAATATTTTTATAAAAGAAAAACATTTGTAATATATTTCCCTCTTTTGACATTCTTTTTACTTCTGCAAAATATATTATTTGAGAAGATACTATTTATTAAATTTTAAATTAGATAAAATCTATAGAATTAGTTTATGGACCAGGATGAGATTTGCATATATCAAACCTTATGTATATTTTAATATACTATCATGGTGTATTATTTAGTAGAGGAAAACACTAGCATATTAATTTTTAACTAGTTTTCTTATTGTTTTGTTTTCTATCACAATAACCTTGATCAAATAATCCTTGTAACTTTGTAAAATAATATTTTATAATTCACAGCAAAAGAAAAATATGCAACTAAATTTGAAATTTCTAGGATACATAATGGCTTGGAGAACTTAACACTCACATGGCAAACTATTGTGAAGTAAATAACCCCCCCTCCCACAGTGACACAAATGGAATAGTCTAAACACTTAAATAAAGAACTCCAGTGAGTCTTTAAAAAACATTGGAGTCAGTCTTTAGGGTATTTTTTATAGACATTGCAACAAGTGCGTAAGCAAGACTAATATTATAACCACTAGAAAACAAGTTATAACACAAAATGTAGAAAAGAAGGGTAGAGGGAAAATGTAAGTTACCTACCTTTTTTTTTTTATAAGCGTTTCACCCTGAGCAAGGGGGCTACATAGAGTGGAGGAAGGATGGTTAAATATAGGAAATGTCAGAGGGTGGGTGATAGGCAGGTAAGGATACCGAGAATGGTTAAATATAGGAAATGTCAGAGAGTGGGTGATAGGCGGGTAAGGATACCGAGAATGAGGGTTGGGTAGATGAGAGTGTTCTGAGAATAATTGGAAGTTAGTGTAATAGGAGGTGTCTATTGACCCTACATTTAAACACCTGGAGATTGTAGTTGTCAGGAAAGCAGACTTGTGGAAGGAAATTCCACAGGCGAGAAGCATGGGAAAAGAAGCTGTTGGAGTAGAAATTACGGTTACATCTTATCTGTTTAACTGTAAAAGGGTGGGACTTAGTTGCTAATCTAGTATCTCATGCAAATTTGTGCTTAGGCGGCACCAGTGATCTAAGTTCATTGGAGCAGAAGCCATGAAAGTACTTGTAGAAGAGGCACAGGGAAGCCACATCACGCCGGTGAGAGAGTGGTTGCAGCCAGTCTGCCAAGTCAGTATCAACCACGTTACAGATTCTCCTTTGTATTATGTCAAGAAGCCCAAGGAGAGTAGCAGGGGCACCGACCAGATATGGCAGCAGTATTCAATACATGGGCGGATGGTAGATTTGTATATGTACAGGATAGAATCAGGCAGGAAAAACTTCCAGGCCCTGCACAGAGATCCGACTTTCATAGCGGCAGATTTGGCAATGGATTCAATATAGTCATTCCATTTGAGGTTCGCCGAAAGTGTAAGGCCAATGCTAATGAGAGGTAGATGCAATTGTCTATGGTGATTAGTTGATAACAGCTTTGTTTTAGAAGCATTGAAATTTACTAGCCATTTCCTACCCCAGGCCACTACGGATTGGAGGTCCTTTTCAAGCTTGGCAGTGAGGTTTTTTGATCGAGGCCTTATTGAGTTTATGTAAATGGTTGGCAAAATATAGATGGGGATGGATAGTAAGGTAACAAACATTGCTTAGAGCTACAAAAGATAGGAAGTTATGAGTTATGATCTGAAGGACACAGTTTATGAAAAAAAAAAGAAAGATGACTGAATTCTTTCGAATCTCCAGAACAAAATGCTTTTGTTTTATTTTTTCCAGAGGCAAAATGCAAACCTCTCACAAAAATTAATGGTGGGGAAATTTCACCTTCAAAGTGCACTGAAACAACACTTAACCCAGGAAAAATATGTAATTACAAATGCAATTCAGGTTATCGTTTGATTGGCCCTTCAAAAAAGATTTGTGGGAACCATGGTCAGTGGAATACCTCTGCGGATTCAAGATGTATAGGTAAGTCTTACCTGACTTTCATTTTTGTGACAAAATGCTTGTCACAAAGACTTTTAAAAATCTGGATTAGTTCTATATTTTATAACTCAATATTATGAAAGTGAATATGACATTATTGTTTTAATTGTAAATTTTATTTGGACCTTTCTGTGATTTTAAAGAAAAAATGTATATTCATAAAAAATATTTTTTAAGAAATCTAATGAAAAAATTCACAAAATTTTAGTTCATATGAACTCACCATCGTCATCAGTTCCATAAATGGGTGTGGTTGTAGGGTCACTGTACCATAAAGAACCTGACTAGTTTCTGCTACATATCTTAGTTGATAGCTGGAGAGGTATCATTCATGTTCAGCAAATAGACCTGGTGAGCCTTTCCTTCTGTAGTACAAACCACAGCTGATGTCCACCAAATTGAAAGCCCATCTTAATCATAGATACATGGCTATTTATTCTATCAGTGGGGACTTTTAATCTTGGCTGCTGAATACAGTCTAGGAAACCCTCCACTAGCTGTACACATAACTATGGAGTTCAGTCTACTCCATTGTGTTATTGGCATTGACTCTACAAGAAGGTTTATTCAGCCTTTGACAGGTCCTGTTTTTAATTCAGAAAAGAAAGCCTGGTGTGAGAACTACTTTAGTTACTGATGACCCAGCTTTGTGGCAGGCAGTACTGGGTTACATAGTACCATTTGTACATGCACCTGATGTAATGTAAACTAACAATTTTAAAAATACTATTTCATTCTGTTTTGTCCTGATTATTGTCATGTCACAATTAATTTTGGATAGTCAGTTTCCAAACAGTGTTGCAGTGTTCATGGGCATATGGAATGGCAATTATCAGCATAGATCACCTTGACTTATAGTCTGGTCAAAGTCATTGTGTTCACTTTCTCACAAGTGCTCTTAGGAAAGGAATAAATTAATCTCTTTTCCTCTTAGCTATGGATTAAATAGCATAGCGGATTAGATTCTCTAACTGGCAAATAATCTAGAAAAATCTCTGAATTCAAAACTAGTCATGTTTGGGACTAGCAACCTTACCCTGTAAAAGCTACATGCTACAGAAATCAAAGGACTTCTACCTAAATGATGAGGCTGTGGCCCTATACTCAATTAAAGTCTAAAGGGTTAACCTATTTATTATCCAAAAAAACTTTTTCCATATTTTAAGATGAGTTTAATTTGAATAGGCATGTCCACTATATTGCTGCTAGTGTTTTATTCTATAAACTAATAAATAATGACAGAAAAATGTTCACTAATATTTTATTATCTTATTGAACAATTTTTTGGCATTACTTATTACATATCCTTTAAAAGATAACATATAAACTGTCAACAAATCCATAAATTAATATATTTGTTAAAATTTAATTACAGATGTTGAACCACCATCATTGCAATGTCCTGCTGATATGGAAGTATCCGTTGGTGCAGAGGGATATGCAATTGTCCATTGGCAAAATGAGAAACCAAGTTTTAGTGACAATTCTAATTACGCTAAGTTGACTTATTATGGTCTCAATAAAAGTCCAGCACAATTGAAAATTGGATTCCACCAAGTGCAGTATGTTGTTAAAGACAGGGCACATAACAATGCTTCCTGCATTCAAAAGATCAAAGTTCTTGGTAAGCTCTCAGATTTTTTCTCAGAACTTTATTCTCCATGTATAATTCTATCTCCAACTTATTCTCTATGTATAATTCTATCTCCAACTTCCAAATTGTTCTCAGTTACAGCATAAATATCATCAATCATAATAAATGCTCTTTTCACTTCACTTTGAAAACACTGTATTGTAGACAGCAGGTCCATTGTAAGAGATAAACCAAAAATTGAAAAGAAAAGAAAATACATAAAAAGTAATATAACAAATATTCTACAGAAAAACAATAAAAAAAGCTGTTCTATAGACTAAAAATGTAGAAAATTGTAGTGATTTATCCCAGATGTTGCCAAAATGGACTTTACATTCAGTGTTATCAAAGAGAAGCTATGTGATCTGAAATATCACCTCCTTGCCACCAGGCACAAATCCTCTCTTCATTCAATATCAGCGATTACTCCAGACATGAAAATATATAATTGACTCAGTTGCATCTAAGATGTGTACTCATGGGAAAAACTGTATGACATATAAAACTGTACCAACAAAACAAAAACTACACCATTTGAGGACATACAACAGCAGCAACAACTAATGTGGATAACGCTTGTCACTCAAAGAGAAAATAATGATATAATTAACCTATTGACAATCTATACTACTTCAAATAAATAGTTTGAAAGAAATCCCCATCAGTAATAAAAAAAAAGGATGACAGCTACTAGATTTGAGGTCTCTATTTTCTAGAAAATGTTTTTAAGAGAAAGATTTTATAAATTTCAACGGACAGCATTCATTGACTGATCAGGCTATGAATGCCAAAGTTTCCTTATAAGGAAGTGACTAATATTACCATTAAATACTCAAAAAGTTCTCTTAGTAATACTTGTTTGATATATGTTGTTGAAAGTGAATGGTTTTACCCACCACCTCACTTGTTTAATTTTATGAAATTTCAAGAAATTCATTTTTGTATAGCTTAATGTTTACATTAGTTATATGGACAAGTTTGTGGCGAATTTAAATCATCAAATTCCTTTTGGTCAAATAGGACCCTCAGTTACAGAAAATTTACTCAGAATTGTAAAATAAAAAATTAAATTAAATTAAGATATTATTTAATTAGAAAATATTTTAATTGCTTTTATGAATAATATATGTAATGGACACTATTCTCTTAAAAAGAATTTTTTTTTAATGAATAATTAATTTCTACAAGAATTGTTTTCATTTTTTTAATCTAATTATAATAATTTATAGTGGTTTAAATTTTTTCAAATTCTGTATTAATTTGTAGCAGTTAGGTGATATTGTTATTAATAAAAACTATATTCACTAATCATAAATGGAAACGCTTAATACAGTGACCTGCAGTATTTTAAAAAAACTTTTTTGGGGGGGTATATAAATTTTTAAAGATACAGACATCCATACAAAATAAAATCAGAAAATAAATGCAGTAATTAGAGTAAATTTAAAATTTATTGGTAATTTTTTAAACATTTCTTCAATGAGCATCTTTGTAAGTAAGACTATAAAGCTTGGAAGAAACATTGTTGAAATTTTATTTGTCCGTTCGTTTGGTCGTTTTTTCTTTCTCTCCTTTTCTCGCTAAGGTCGTTGGGAAATTGAAATGTCTTTGCAGTACCACGTGTCGCGTATCCCGCCTCTGATTGGTTAGCTCCTTCTGATAGAATTTCAAGGAGCAGGAACTCTCAGTTTTTTGATTTTTGTCGACTTGAGCAGTCCTGAAAATTTTAGCTCCGTCAGACCAAAGACGTAAAAAAGAAGTCTGAATTTATTTGTGGGTTTGAGAAGCTCGCAAAAGAAGAAAAGAAAGGAATTCCTCTTGACGGACAAAGGAGAAACAAGATTCTACGATACCACTTCCAGAGGAAGAAAGTGTTTATTTCCCTAAAAAGGATCGTTTCCCCTGTTTGTCTTTAACCCACATGGTGTCAGAAAATTTATTTTAAGAAAAGACACTTCTTCCAGAGGAAGAAAGAAATTTTACTTTTCAGAAAAGGGATACAGTTTCTCAGGTCAGCCCACAACCAACAAGGGTTGAAGAAGAGACTTAACAAAAAAACAACAAAGAAACAAACACTTTTTTTCCAGGCTCGAGACAAGCAACGAACTATGAACACTGTACCTAACAAGGTAAACTGAGAAAGACTTTAATTGTTTTTTCTTTTGTGGTATCAAGGCTATAACCTAGCCTTTGTTAACGGACCTGTTTTGCAGTCAGCACTTAACTCCTCTCTGTTTGTAATAAAGCTGTAAATTTCCTTTAATTTGAACCCTTGTGTTGTATTGAATTTTTTTGCTTTTTTTGATTACCTTTCTCCTTTTGTTCACTGCAGAATTTTTTCTTACGACATAAAAAATTTCTGCAACCTTGCATTTCTTAAAAAATACCTTAAAATGAATTATTTTTGTAATTTTTCAAGTAAAAGATAAAATTTCAATATTTACAGTGTATGACTTTTATTTTGACAAAAACAAGCACTTAATGATAAGAAATTACATACTCTTATTTATAAATCTATGGACACCTCATAAAAACACTGATTTTAAAAAATGCTTTTCTGTAATATTTCAAAACTAAAAATAAGTCATATTTGTTTTAATTTAGATAAATCTTCCTTAAATAAAATTTCAGAAAAGTATATTTTATTTTTGAAAAAAATTTTAATAAAGAGAATTATGCTGTGTTGACAGATTTTGGCAATTTTAAAAAAGAAATGATTCTAATCAATTTAAATTTTCATTTTGAAATACATTTTTTGCTTATTGGAAATATTAAATTTAATCTATTAGCTTGGATTTAAACTAAAATAAAATCTCCAAGAAAGATTTTTCTTTTTAAAATGTTTTTACAGAGATATCTACATTAAAGTGATTTGTAACACTTCTAAATGTTTATACAGTGCTTAGTGTATTGAAAAGTAAACATAATAAACCAATTAAAATATCAGCTCCATATTCTCTATATCAGTTTACATACTGTAAATACAGAACAAGTAATTTTTTGTTTATTTCTCATTTTATTCATTTTATCTACTTTGATTCATTTTAAAGTACAGCACCAACTAGTTGTTTTTTTTTACTTCTTATGAGATATTAAAGCTAGATTTAAATCAAAGAGAGTGGTAAGCATTTGTTAAATAAGTAAGTCATTAAGTGAAGTAGTGTTTGTATATTAAATCTATCAGATTTTATTACCATATATCTTGGCTTCAAGGTTGTGCTTCAATTCTGACTTGTAAAAATATAAAAAAATTAAGCAACTTTCATCTGTAAGTTGCAGGGTAAATTTTTTAGACTTCTTAGAAAAAAGCATCATTCATGTCAGAAGATACACTATATTGAATTATTGATTTGGACACCTGTTTTGCGGTTTGTTCATATATAATTAAATGAATGCATTTATGAAAGATAAAATAATTATGTGATCATTTTTTATAAGTAGCTCTCTGATTTTCACATGTCTATTTTACTTTTCTTACACACCATGTAAAAGAGTACACATAATAAAATGATTTTCCCTAGATACAGTTTGTTCATTCAGATAAATACTAAGAACAAGAAAGGCTATAAAATAGGCCCAGTAATATATTCCTGTAGAGCAATATGATGAATAAAATGTTTTAAAATTATTGTATATTTTTATTTTTCAGAGGATATTGTGCAAATGCTATTCTGTCCAGAGAACATTTCCAGAACAGATGTGGAGGACTATGAAGTTTCTGTCACATGGACTGACCCAGTTTTTGTCAACAAAGAGAATGCTTCTGTTCCCCATGAGTGCACTCATGTCAATGGAAACAAAATGACCATTGGACATCATAATGTTCTATGCTCACCTGTAACGAATACAGGCAGTAGTGTCAGATGCCGGTTTTCTATCAGTTTGAAAAGTAACATTTTAAGACATTTATTTTAATAATATGAATGCTTTATGTTGTTGTTGTATATAATGGAAAGAATCTTGTATGTAAAAAGTTAAGGAAGTTTACAATTTCTGTTTGAATTTTTGTGATGAGGAGTTATCTTTATTTACATTATTTATATGCTGACTATTATCCTGATCTTTGCTCTTGTTATCACATTTTGACCATTGTGTACTCCAGCCTCCCTCAAGTGTTTGCCAATCTAATTAACTTCAAGGAATTTCAAACTAAGCTCTTTATTTAATACATGGGGGTAGATTGTTCTGGTTCAAGTGATCATATCAAGAGATGTCTTGTCTAGTACTTATTCAGTTATTGCTTCCTTGAGCCTGCAAGTGAAACTACAACTTTCTTAGATCACTACTGCAGGTTTAGCCACTATAGCCTATATGAATTACTTTATCTGGATAAACTGACATATGCCTCTCTGTATCTGATTCTAATAATTGTAAATTTGTCTGCAATTAGGATAAGTCACTCTGGAATGAGACAAGATATAGCTTCTCACACATTTGGTTCTTGTGATTACTGGTGATTCTGTAAGAGTGTGGTAAATCCTCAATATCTCCTCTCTTCAATTAGTTGATAAAGCAGAATGCTTTGCTCAGAAATTCTCTTCCAACTCCACTTTCAACTTCTCAGGAGTATCTTTGCCTGATTTTCTACCTAGAATGGAATCTCTACTGAGTGATATGTATATAACCCTGTCCCTGGTTTCTGATATCATCACCAAACTAGATCCTCACAAAGCTTGTGGATTTGATGGTTTCCTGCAATTGTCCTAAAGAAATATGCTCCTGAATTGGTTCCTGTTTTCTTCTAACTCTACACCATATTCATTGTTGTTCTTGCTTTCTAGCTTGTTTGAAATCCTCTTCTGTAGTTCCTGTCTTTAAGAACTCTGGTAAACATTCTGATCCCTTGATTTATCTTACTATCAGTTTTTTACTGTTTTCTTTTTTTACTTTTTTTTTCTTTTTGCAAAATACTAGAGGCTCTAATCAATCCTGAATTGATTATTATGATTATTACTGAATTAGTTCTTCAAGCTTTTGATAAAAATGTTGAGGATCTGGCTGTGACTTCAGCAATCTCCAAAGGTGTTTGACAGGGATTCACATGTAGTCTTTTTCACAAATCCAAGAATTACAGTGTCCCTAGGTTGAATATTTGACTTAATCCAACTCTTCTTAAATGGTGTAATGAAAATCATATTGAATGGCCACACTTTTAAATCATTTCACATTAATGTGTGAGTCCTCCATGTCTCTATCCTTGAACTTACATTGTTTCTTATCTTCAGCAATGACCTTCCCAATAGCTCCTAACTCAGTATTTCTGCTGATGACACACCTATCTACTCTTGTATTAATAGTAAAGTTGATATATCTGATAAAGTAAAACTGGCAGTTGATTTTGAAATTGACCTTCAATTAGTTGTTAACTCAAGCAAGAAATTGCTTGCAAATGTTAATACCTTCAAAACAAAACTGCTATTTTTTAGTTACATTAGAGAACCATTTTTTTACCATCAGCATGGCTAATATTAACACATTTATCAAACAATTCATTGTACCTACTTGATCTCATGTTTTCTGATGACATGAAGTGTAATGATTCTATTGAATCAATTGCTAGGTCTTCTGCTAGGAAAGTTGGTTCATGCCAGATAATTTTTCTCACCAGAATCCATCTTTCACATTTATAAATTTACCATTCATCCATGAATTGAATATTGCTGCTATATCTGGTCCATACTCTGGCTATATATCTTGAGATTGTCAACAAAATTCAAAGTGCATCTAATGTTATTGGTACTGACTAGATTTCTCAACTTCAGTCATTTTTCCGCCATCATGACGTGGCTTTCTTGGGTTTTTTCTGTAAATATGTTCATGAAAAATGTTCTAATGAGCTCTCCTTCCACATGAATTTAAGTGTATTACTAGATTGGCAACTAAGCCTTATCATTTTACTGTTGAAATAGCCAGATATAACTGTAAGTTCTAGTCCCATAGTTTGTTTATTGTTGTGGAAAACTCTTTCAATTTTTGGCTTCCCTGTCACCTACAATCTTAAAAAATTTAAATTTAACTTTAATCATCATCTTCTATCTTTTTGATATCTATTCTTTATTATCCCTTCTCCTCACTGATATTTTTTCATTCTCTTTCTATCTCAGTAACTTAATACATCTGAGTGGATTTATTGCCTTGCTTGGTATGAAAAAAATTATATCTGCCAATAATAAGTATTGGTAGATCCCCTAATTCACTTAGAATTATTTTATTGCACAAGTTAAATGTTGTGAAGTGAGGTTTAGCACTAATCAGTTGCTAAGCTTTTCATACTTATTCTCAGTGACAAGTTATATAGGCTCTCTCTTGCACTTATGCAAATTATGCATATTAATTTGCCAGTGTCATTACATTAAATAAATCTGATAAGAAAATACATCCATGTCTCCTTTCTCTTTCTATTATGGTGTACTTAATCAACTCATGAGAAAATACATCCTTGTTCCCTTTTCAGTTCTATCATGCTGTACTCCCTCAACTCTCCTGAATGCAGAATCTTACCCCCCGAAATGTTTTTGAATAATATTTGCAATAAGACTTTATTCCAAGATTATTTTTGGACCAAACTTATTTTTTTAGTTTTGTCTAATTTTGTTTGTGCAAATGAAGAAAATTTTCTAATTTAATTTTTTTCTTTTTAGGAAAAACATGTGTGAAACGAAAACCGCCAAAAAATGGAGGAGTTGCCTGTACTGGAAGTAACATTTTCCTAATGAGCTGTTCTGCTTTTTGCAATATTAAATATGATTTTGTCACTACAGCGGAAAAGTCGTATGTATGCATGCTAAATGGACAATGGTCTCCACCTGAACTCTGGCCTGACTGTTCATGTAAGTTTTCTGAACTTTCAATCTCAAAAAGATATTAAGATTGTCTTAAGGATCATATTGTTTCAAATATGTTTTTCTGGATAAGATTTTGCCAAAAGTTTTAATTCTTCCAAAACAAATATCATCATTACAGCGAAAAAAATGCCCTTCAGCTTAGCAATTGTAACTAGATTTTTCCATAACTTTTTTTATACCCTTATGGATTTATTGGTTTACAATATTAAATTCATAAATCATAGATTTCTGGATTGAAATTTCACTTGAAATACCATGTATGAGTGGGTATCTCAAAGTTCTTGGCCTGATTCACTTCCCAAAATTTGACCAAATGACTAAACATTAGATATTGGTTTTGGAAGGGCTTCTAAGTTAAGTGAAGACATTTTCAACACGTTTTCATACACAACTTATATATAAGCCTTATTTAATCTGATTTTAAATTACATTTTTTTTTATTAAAGTGATGTGGTTGTTTTGTAAAGTTTTAGAAACATTGCATTTCATAACGTTGAGATATCTGTCTATCAGTTTTCTTTAAAATATTGAAAATGCTTTAAAGCACAATTGTCCAACATGTGAATTGTCAAACTTCTCTCTTGACTCTGGCCTTAACATACTTAGTGAAAGTTTAAAACTATTATAATTATAATCTTGAATTGTTCTTTGGATGGCCTACTACTATAGATATAAATAAGCTGAACCATCCTGTTTTTGTATCTAGTTTTTTTTCTAACCATGTTCTCTTATTGTATGGTTCTGAATTATGATTTGTCATTGAAGTGTATGGTATTTAATTAAAAGCACTGTTGCATTATTACTATATTAAAATGTTTACCTGAGAATACCACTACTCAACAACAAAATGATTATTATGATGAGTAAAAAATTGGATGTTTTTAAAATCATGACATTTTAAGATTGAGAATGTATTTTTGCCTTCAGATATAATGTCTATGTTTATAATTCTTGGTCAGCCATGCTTCCATTGTTCCATAAAATTATTGTAAATTTAAGCAAGCTTCTATGACATATTGACAAGGAAATCTAAAAGCATAGTTAAACATATTTTTTTATTTTTAATCATCCATACTTGATCTGCTCCATGAAATGTTCAAAATAGGCTTTCATCACATCTTTAAGGAAAGTTAAAGATATAGTGTGACATGTGTTGAGTGATTGTCCTTGAAAGAAATATTAAAGTCACAAAAGGATATGTCATTAGCTGATTAAAAAGTTGATACAATTTGTGATAGGCTACAAATTGTTTCTAGTAGTTGCGCATCAAACAAGTGAGAGTGGGTAAGTGTGCTGAAAAGATGTTTTGCATTAGAGGCTTAGCTTTTATATGTGTGTGTGTATGTGTGTACATACAAGAACATATAATGAATCATGACTAGTAGTTTCACACTTTAAGCAATCATTATGATTCATGGTCTAATAATTGTTTAAAGTATGAAACAGCCACCATCATATAGTGATGATTTCTATGTCCATACAGTTTATAAATATGTACCTGATATTGACACTCTTCTCTGATAAATATAGGAAATTTTAAACATGCATATATATATATATATATATATATATATATAGTGTTGAGTTGTGATAAGGTTTAGCAACAAGGTTGTTGTTTTTTCAGTGTTTTTTTCTGATAAAATGTATTTTGGCAAGTAAGTGTTTTTCATAAAGTGCTCAATATCAGGGTGGAGATAGAACATTAATAAGCACAAAGACTTTGTCACTTTAACTGAGCAGATTCATGTTGACATCAAAAATTTGTGAAGACACAATTATGACATTCTCACTAGTCACTGAAAGTATTTTCCATTTCTAGCCACTATTTTTTCACATCATTCTGGTAGCATTTGAATTCTACATCAGAAAAATGACATGTCATTTAAGGCTAACCATGAGTCAATCCATTTTTTTGGCATCTTTATAAGAATGAAAATGCTTCTTAAACAGTTTATGTGTCATCCATTGGAACAATTGATAATTGGATGGGGCAATGTCTGGTAAATATGGCAGGTAGGGTAGGACTTCCCATTTAAGCATTTCCAATAGATTTTCATTCATTTTACAACATATGGCCTAGCATTGTCATGTTGCAAAATCACTTTATTGTGTCACTGCTTATATAGTGGCTATTTTTTCTTCAAGAAAATATACCAATCTCCTGTGATGGTTTTGGTTGGTTTGAGCAGCTCATAATAAATTATACCCAGCTGATCACACCAAATGCATAGCAGAAGCTTTGAACAATGGATATTCAGTTTTGTCGTTGATCTTGATGCATGGCCAGGCTTACCCCAGGATTTTCTACACTTAGGGTTATTTTAGTGTATCCACATTTCATTGACAGTCACTATACAATGCAAACATGCTTTCCATCTCTGCCATTGAAGCAGTTGTTCAAATATGACAAGACTCTGTTCAACGTCCCTTGGCTTCAACTCATACAGCACCTAATGTCTTTGCTTTTGAATCAATCCTAATACTGTCAAACATTTCAAAACTGTAGTGTGATCAACTCCTAAGGATTCTCCAAATTCAGCTTTTACCTGATATAAGTCTTCATGAAGTAATGCCTCTAATTCTTTGTCTTCAAACTTTCTTTGTGTGTCAGAGCATTCTTTCTCTTTGACATCAAAATCATTATTTTTGAAGCATCTAAACCAATCTCTGTTTGTTGTTTCTGACGGAGCATAGTTGCCATAAGTCTCAACAAGAATTTTGTGTTCTTCAGCTGCAGGTTTCTTTTGAATAAAGTAGTGCAGTGAAATTCTTCACAAATACACATTCTTTGGCACAAAATCCAACATGTTTAATGCTATGAAAAACAAAGTTGTTTATACTTTGGCAAAATTAGATTCACTGAATTTCAAGCTTGCTTATAGTACTTCTTCAGAGATTCGTTGCCATCTGAAACTACATGCACACAATTCTGGGAACATCCTCTGTTGAAAACAGTGATTACTTATTTATGGTCCTCATATATATGAAGTCAATCTGAGGAAAAAAAAACCCTTGATTTTAAATCTGCTTCCTTGCAGTCATATGCAAACATAGAAAAAGCTATAGAAGTAAATCCAGACAGAAAATTCAGATTGCAAACCTGAAGGTGGTTGGCAGTCAACATTGACAACCTTTGAACAACTCCTGCAAACAGTTTGTTCCCAAATTTAATGCTCTGTATGCCCTTTGGGTCTTGTCACTACAACTAAGAGTGTAGGGAGGGGCATGTGGTCTGGGCAGTGCACAGACTCTATATATCATTGCCCTGACCTGTACCATGGAGAGGTCACTCTATGCTTACCTTCAATGGACTGAATTTTCATTTTGACCAAACTAAATGCCACCATTATCTTGTGAAATTAATATATATATATATACATAATATATATATATATATATATATATATATATATATATATAGTCATCCGCAGACAGATCTATTTCACTGTATCACAGCTCAGTACGGTTAGACATCAGATTGCTTTTAACCCAGGATTGAAACCCAACTGAATTGGTGTCAGCCGGTGATTCTACCTCTGAGCTATGGGTACTCGGTAGAAGGCGGCAGACTTTTAATGTACCATGGTACATTAAAAGTCTGCCTAACCCCTGCCTAACCCTATCATATGCCAATAGCCAGAGTGCTCTAATTCATTACTGAATGAGCGATGTGTAGATGCTAGAGTAGCTACAGTTTTTTCAAAGTATATATATATAACCAAAATTATTACTTTCATGGCAGCATCACCGACAGACAGAATGAACTCTTCCAACCATTACTTATACCTCCCCTCACAAAAGGTGAGAGGGACTAACCTGAGGAGAGCGTTCTCAGAGTGGCCCAAAATTAGCTGAGAGTCGGTCTACGAACACTGCTACCTTAGCGACCATTACGAGTCCCAGTTCTAAGGCCGAGAGTCGAATCATAGTATTCCACACTAACTCATATTATCGTTCCTACTAAACAAGTTCCAAGTATTGTATTCTTTCCGTATTTAATATATATTCATATTTTTCTATTTGGTTGTTTTTGCGTTATTCTTACTGGATCTTTAACTGAGTCCATGATAAGTGGCGACGAAGATGAGATTCAAAAGAATTCACACGAAGATATAAAAAAAGCAAATATAAAAAAAGAAAACATCGTCCCACACAACAAGTGGCGACAAGGACATTAAAAAAATTTACATGGAGATAAAGGGAATTTCTTTTACCACCAGTTGCAACAACAAGAAGTGACAAGGATATTCAAAAAATTCACGTGGAGATAAAAAAAAAAAGAAAAATACATTTTTGAATCGCAGTTGCCATATGATAAGGTTATTGAAAAGAACTCTATACTGAGACAAACAAAAAGGGAAAATTTTCGTCATTTACAGCAAATGATAAGAATTGGAAAAGAATCCACACAGAGATAGAAAGGAAATATATCCCCGCACAACAAGCAACATTAAGGATATCGTTGATCATAATGAGGTGGCCTTATACAAGGACTTATCAGTAAAAATTCGCTCTAAAGTCACCTATAACACTAACAGGGACTCAAAGATATAAAATTCTACCTGCACACAACTACAAAAAAAAATTCTAAAAAGAAATTCACGGGAAAAACAAAGGAGATAATAATAAAAAATTAAGCAAATAGAAAAAAAAATCTGTAAGTATGTTTATTTTTTACAAAAGTGATTTATTTTTTTCGTGCACAAAAGAAGAAATTATTAAATTTTTCTGACCTGCTGGAACATATTGAAAAAAAAATTAGTTTTTTTTCTTTCCCCTCCTCACAGAAGTAAATAAGTTGAAAAAATTGGAAGATTTTCAAACTTGGAATTAATTAACGATTTCAAACTTGGAATTAATGAAAAAATAATTTGTATTTCAACAGAGACTAAAAGAAAAAAATGCAGCTAAGAAATGAAACAAGACAATCGAATTGCAGGAATTACTACTGAAAGCTATAACTAACAAAGGGCAGAACACTGGAAAAGATTCTACATTTTCACAGAATGCCATATGGGATTCTATAGAAAATTTTACATACTCCTCTGACAAAACTTTTGAAGACTATTTTAGTAGGTATGAAGATTTTTTTCAAATTGACTGCAAGAACTGATTGGATGCAAAGAAATTGCGTCTACTGTTAAGAAAACTGGGGACTTCCGAACATATGAAGTTCGTCGATTATATATTACCCAAGAAGACTAATGAGTTAACTTTTGAAGAAGCAGTTAGATGCCTAACAGAACTTTTTAGCCCGAAAATGTCACTTTTCCATAAGAGGTGAAAATGTTTTAACCTGACAAAAAAAGACTATGAAGATGACACCATGTTTGCAGCAATTGTCAATAAACACTGCAATGATTTCAAGCTATCAGAGCTCTCTTCGGACAATTTCAAATGCTTAATCTTTGTCCAGGAGTCTCAACAAAATCTTAATCTTTGTCCAGAGTCTCAACAAAAGACTCTGAAATTAAAAGGAGAATACTGTCAAAACTACAAAACAAACCAGAATTAACATTACAGAAACTAGCAGAAGATTGTCAGAGGTGTTTAAGTGTGAAGAAAGACTCAAGGGACATCAAAAAATCAGGTGTTGCACACGTACACAAAGTAAACAGAAATACACATTTTTTACCATCCTCAAATAAAAATCAAAGCAAATACATTACTGTTATAGATAAATAAAAAAAAAACCTTCTCCTAGTCTATGTTACAGATGTAGAGCTCTTCACAGGTATAAAGACTGCATGTATCAATTTAAAACCTGTTCAGCATGTAACAGAATGGGACACAAAAGTTCTCATTGCAGAACTGGAAAAGGAAACAGAAACAGTATAAGAGCTGCCAGAACAGAGCATGAGAATGGAGTGAACATAAGGAAATACATAGTAGTAGAAATTCTAAACAAAAGAATCAAATTACAGCTAGATTCAGGCTTCAATTTGACTATTATCAGTTTGCAAACATGGAGCGAACTAAACAAGCCCACCATGCTACGTACAGACAAAATCACAAGATCAGTAACAAATAAAAGAATAAAATTCAAAGGAGAGGTAATTAGTAATGTATCATTTAACAGAAAAA
The DNA here is from genome assembly GCA_037127315.1 of Ascarosepion bandense. NCBI lineage: Eukaryota > Metazoa > Mollusca > Cephalopoda > Sepiida > Sepiidae > Ascarosepion > Ascarosepion bandense. The sequence continues at coordinate 1,630,744 of JBBBDQ010000184.1, forward strand.
TAAAAAACTTAAAATGTTTGTCTTGAAAAATACTGAGAATCTTTTCAGTACTGATTGGATGCAAAAATTCAATACTTTCTACCAGAAAGTGGAAAGTGAACCAACAGAAGCAGAAAAATTAAAAGAATAATTAAAAGAAAAGTTCCCCGACGTGTTTTTACCAGGACTTGGTAGATGTAAGAAGGTAGCTGCAAAAATAGAACTGAAAAAAGGCGCACAACCAATATTCAAAAAGAAACAAAATGTTCCGTTCGCATCAATAGGAAAAATTGACAAGGAACTGGACAGACTTGTTGAAACGGGAATATTATCAAAAGTAGAATTTAGCCAGTGGGCTGTGCCGACCATTTATGTTAAGAAGAAATCAGGTGAAATTTGTGTTTGCGTGGATTTTTCAACTGGTCTTAACAATGTAATAAAAGACTATAGCTACCTGCTTCCCAGCCAGGAGGAAGTGTTCACAAGATTAAACGGTGGTAAATACTTTTCAAAAATTGATCTAAGTGAGGCCTATTTACAGGTGCCAGTGGATGAGGAGACCTCTAAGCTACTATGCATTTACACACACAAGGGATTGTACAGATTTCAAAGGCTGGCTTTTTGGAATTAAAGTAGCACCAGCAATTTTCCAACAAATGATGGATACAATGTTAGCTGGACTAGAATTTGCCATAGCATATCTAGATGACATAATAATAAAGAGCAACAGCATGGAACAATATTTGAAATATATACAGGAAATGTTCACGCAAATCCAAAGCTATGGATTCAAAGTGAAAGAACAAAAGTGTGATTTTTTTCTTGAAAGAAATTAATTACCTGGGGCACATTATAAACAAGGATAGAAGGCCGGATCCTGAAAGAGCTGCAACAATAAAAAATATCGCATAACTACAAAGTTTCCTTGGATTGTTAAATTATTACCAGGAATTCATCGCCAATATTCATAAATTACGTGCTCTGTTAAATGAATTACTAAGAAAAGAGAAAGAATGGAACTGGACAGTGTAATGCCAAGAAGCATTTGAAGAAATTATTAAAACATTAACGTCGGATCTGTTTTTGACACATTATGATCCTAATTTAGAACTAATAATAGCAAGTGATGCGAACTCATATGGCATAGGTGCTTGTATACTACACAAAATGGCAGACAGAAAGAAAAAACATATCGCACACACTTTTAGAACACGATTGCCAACTGAGAAAAACTATTCACAGATTGAGAAAGAGGCTCTAGGGATCATATTTGCTGTAACCAGATTTCACAGGTACATTTATAGAAGACATTTCACTCTGCAGACTGATCATAAACCTTTGTTGACAATCTTCGGTTCAAAGAAAGGGTTACCAATATATACAGCAAACAGGCTATTATGATGGGAACCTACTTAACTACAATTTCAAGTTAGAATACCTACCTTCCAATAAGATTGGACATGCAGACAGGTTGTTGAGATTAGTGCCAAAGAAAAATGAACCACTGGAAGACTCAGTAATAGATGCACTACAATCAGAAGGTGAGATGAGGACAGTACTTGGAATTACAGTACAGGAGCTGCCAGTGACGTTATTAGAAATTAAGAATGAGGCAGAAAGGGATGACTTCATTACAACTACGAAGAAAAAAATAGAAGAAAGAGACAGAAGTCTTTCTAACAGTTTTTGCTTTGCGATAACATGTTAATGTACAATGAGAGAGTCGTAATACCTAAGACATTGCAGAAAAGGATATTAAAGGACTTTTATATGGGACATCCTGGAAAAAATCAAATGAAGGCTTTGATGAGAAGCTACGTCTATTAGCAGAATATGGATGCAGACATTATGCAAATCGTAGAAAGATGTAAGTGTTGCGCCCTAACTGCCAGAGCACTCCCAATGATCAAAAACCTTGGTCAAAAACTGATCGACCATGGTCAAGGATCCACGTAGATTATACTGGACCTATAGACAGATTTTATTATCTAATCACAGTAGACAGCTACAGCAAGTGGCCGGAAGTTTTTCAATATAAGAATCCAACAGCAGAAAACACAATTAACTGCCTACAACGCGATTCACGTCCACTGACTTCCAAGAGTTCTGTGGGATGTTCCAGGTAAACCATATCAAAACTCCACTGTATCACTCACATTCAAATGGACAATCTGAGAGATTTGTTGACACCCTAAAAAGAGCATTGAAAAAGGTGTGGGGGATACCCACAGAGAAAGCACTGCAACAGTTTCTACAGGTTTATAGGATTACCTCAAATAATAACACACCATCAGGACAGCCACTGGCAGAGGTGATGTTCACTAGAAAGATAAAATCAGCATTTGATAAACTACTACCAAAGCAGAATAAAAAGCAAATATTGTCATTTGTACCAAAGAGGATTTTCAGATCAGGAGAAAGTGTGTATTATAAGATGTTTAGCAACAACACTTCCTACTGGGAAGCCAGTACAATAATTAATCAGATTGGAATTATGTTATATACGATTCAAGGTCTAAAATATATGCACAGAAGGCACATAAATCAAATGAGGAAAAGATGGTTGGAGGAAACCAACATGCCACTACAAGAAGAAGAAGAAGAAGAAGAAGAAGAGACTATGGACACAATTTTCAATACGTTTGATTTGCAAAGACCACAGTCGGTGACTAAAACAAGAAAATCAGGAAGGAGGAGGAAATTTATGGAACCATTGGTGAATAAATCATAAAAGGAAAAAGTATTAAAGCTCCCTACACAAAGAAACAAAAAAGCTTGGGAGGAGGGCGTCATGGCGGCATCACCGACAGACAGAATGAACACTTCCAACCATTACTGATACCTCCCCTCACAAGACAATTACCATCATTATTAACTACCTGATGAGACATTGTTCTTTCAATGTCAAAACAAAATGTACAATTTCGTAGTAGTTTGTAGTTTGCACATGTTCTAATGTAATAATTAATAATATATATATATATATATATATATATATATATATATATATATATATACTCAAAGAAGCACCAAAAAGTGATCAGGAACACTTATCTGAAATTGTGACTGAGTGTTATATTAAGTGAATCTTCAGATGATGGCAATCAAAGGAGGACTAACTAAACTACTTTAAATAATCACAGGAGGAGAAAAAAGAAGTAGGAAAATGGAAAAAAGTTGCCCAAATGAGAGGGGGGAATAAAAGAAACAAAGAAACTACTGTAGACAGATTTAGCAAGTCTAGGTGACTCTACACTAAGCAAAAATGGGAGAGGAAAGAAAGAATAACTTCAGTCTGAAGCATTTAATATTATGGTGTTTATAACAGTTTTAAGAACATTAGAATTTATAGATAACATTAGCTTCTCTTGCTACCTTAAAGTTAATATTTTACTTCTGTTTTTTATTAATTCCTGTTATTGATTTATGTTCCAAATTAAGTAATGTCTATATTTTTTGCTTCTTTTGTATCATAACAGATGAGCACATCCCTGGTTCAGCAGCTATGCATGGTCAAATAGAATATTATTATTATTATGGGGATTGCAATACAGCTAAGAAACATATTGCAAAGAAGTTCCAGGAAAAATTAAGACATGAAATGCGAGATCATTGCAAGGATGTGGAATGCAGTATTGAAAACATTGAAGTTATATGTAGCAATTCCACCCGAAGACGTCGCAGACGAGATGTTCTTCCAGTAGACATTCAAACCATGGAACGTTTTCATCATAGCAAGAGAAATGCCAACCAGCAACAGGTCTTGACTATAAGTTTCAAAATCAAAATGACTGATGAAAATATAACAACGAAAACTCAACAATACAAGCTGCGAAGAAAGATTGGAAAAGTTAAGCTAAATATATCAAAAAATCAAACTATGAATATTGCCATTGATGCTTCCACAGGAATTGGTAATATTAGTGTCAAGAGTCATTTTTTTGACAATATAGAGATTGAAGCAGACTGTGAAAAGAAAGGCATGGTAACTGTTGACAGTGTGGGCGTAAAGAAATGCTGTAAGTTTTACATTAACTTTTTTCATTTAAGCAATCATTCATTTTTATTATACTGATTTTTATTAAATTTAAATGGAAATTTTGACAAATTAACCTCATTTTTCATTGAACTGTATGAAAATATTTGTCTCTTTATATGCGGTATTTTTAAGTTATTTTCTCTTTTTAAGGGCTAAATTTTTATTTTTCTTTCTCATAGAATCATAAACTGCATTTTTTTCAATTAATAGCTTTTATAATGTTTTCAATCTTGTCTTTTATGAAGAAAGTTTTAGAAAATAGAAAGATTTAAGACACTGTTTTGTATGCATATTTTCACTATATTTTCAACAAAAAATAAGCATAACTGTTTTCATTCAAATTTTAAGCACTTCAATATCAACAAAATTCATTGTTGATTAAATATTGATTTTACTTATTCAGAATTATCATCTTTATATCATTTTAATAACAATGTCTGCGAAGCACTTTCTTATTATAATTCACCAGACTGAGATATTTATTTTCTTATTGACAAAAATCAATTACTGTAAAACTGCTGTAAAAATGAATTATGCAAAATTATGATTGTCTTATTCTTTTTCTTTTTTTTTTATCTTTCAAAATCAGTAAACTGCCCAGTTGGCTTTTATTATGTCAACTCTACATGTGAGAAATGTCCTCTAGGCTACTACCAAGATATTGAGGGGCAGACCAGTTGCATCAAGTGTCCACCATCTACCAGTACATTGACAATCCAGTCAAAGGAGAACTCAGACTGTCGATGTAAGTGTTATTTTGTACTTCTCTTGTTATATAAAATTGTATTTTCTAGATATTTAAAATTAATTTTCATTTTCTCTTTTAGTGTAATTTATATTTTTTTTAATCAATTCACCCCAAGCAAAGTCATAATGCTATTAAGATGCAAGGGGCTGCTGGGAGTGAAAGTGAATGAAAAGACTTTAGAAGAAACCATAAAGCCAATCCTATACAAAAAAAAAAGGGTAAACCTCTACTCTTCTTCAAAAAAACTGCCAGGTCAACTTTGATGATATTTTACATCAGAAATACACCATATTTTTAATATTTATTTCAGTTGTACATCTTACACATTTTAGATATTATTTTATCTTTGTTATTTATTCAACATGCTGAAGTAAATTTATTATGAGTCTTTATTGTTTCTCTAAAGGTTAATAGTGTCTCAGATGAAGGAAATGGAGAGTCAAGCTCAAATTCCCATTGAGTTCATTGCATTTATTTGCATACTAATACTCTTGGAAAAGGTATGAATGCATTTTTTCTCTCCCTCTCGCATTGAGGAATTGGAGAGCTGAGTTCAAATTCCAGTTGAGTTCATTGCTTTTGTGCTAATACCCTTGGAAATGATATGTATTCATCTCTCAGCTATAAGTGAATAGCAGGACAGATTGGATGCATAAAAATGATTGCCAATCAGTTTAGGAGAAGGAAAACTTAATTCAAAGCTTTCTTGCTCAAGAAACACTATTGCCGCTTTGATTGAGCCACTCAAGGTAGAGGGGTTACTGAATGAGGTGAGGGATATGAATGTAAGGAGAGGATAAAGAGGATATATAAAATATGTCTCTTGATTTGAAGAGTGTTCAGGGAGGCATCTACACAGGAGTCTGTTCTACAATAAGGCAGTTCTTTAGAAAAAGCAGTCTGGGCAGGATTTTCTCCTTACAGAGGAAATGAGGGTGATTTATATTTTTTATGTTTTACACTTTATGAGTAATAAAGCTTTTAAATCATTTTTTTTCAATTACTTTTTTTTTGACTCAGGTAACATTTGAGTATTGACGATAAATTTTTTTGAAAATTGATTTTTTCTCATTTTGTTAGACTTCTGTAAACCTGGCACCTATTCTTCAAATGGTTTTGCACCCTGTGAGAAATGTGAGATTTCAACCTATCAAGATAAATTTAACTCCACATCCTGTGTAAAGTGTCCTGATGGTCAGGTCACTTCAAAGACAGGATCTACCAGAATGTCTGACTGCAGCAGTAAGTTTTTTTTTTCAGAATCTGGGCATTTCAAAGTATATTTGATAAATTTATAAAGTTTATTTTTCAAAAAAATAAACCATATAACAGTGATGTGATGATAAATGAGTGTTAGTACATTTTTTTGTGACACAAGTAAACATGTTTTCAAAACTCAAAAGTTCACTGGTTTTGTATATGTATTTTTAAATTGAAGCATAACTTCACAAAAAAGTCTTTGTACTAGAAAAAAGTCTATACTTGTTTGTTTAGTTTTCTCATTTCAAAAGTGAAAGACATGAATAATATGTATGTCGACTTATGCTCATTTACAATCATACTGACAATATAATTCAAAGGACTTGTCTAATGGCTGAGATAGTTGCAGATTTCACTCTCATTATTTCATTCTCACCAAATATATATTAAATGTATATTAAAAGCCTGCATCATTTTGTGATTCAGCTCATTTTAGCCATGACTTTAATGTTTGGTCAATTATAGAACATTATTTTGAAGGAGTTCTTTAATATTAGATTGATTTAACTAGAGTTTACCAAAGTTTTTTTTTAATTTATAGAGTTTATTCTAATTATTTTTTTAATACCTTGAAAATCTTTCACCTCTTAATAGGTTTACGACCATAGCACGTTGAATACACTGGTTCTTGCTCAATCACTGAAGTTAAGCAACATTGAGCCTGGTCAGTACTTAGATGGGTGACTACTTGGGAATACCAGGTGCTGTAAGCGTTTAGTGACAGATGTGCATTGTGGTGCAGTGGATATCGGATCGGAAAGAGAAATCAGTGAGCTGAGTTAGAATTCCAGTTGAATACCCTGCATTCACTTAAGCACTGGTACTCTTGGGAAAGGTATTAATCCATCCCTTCCCTCCAGTTATGGGTTAAATAACAAGGGTAGGACTTGGGGACCCTGCCCTTAAAAACAAATCCAAATGAATCTTGATACTCAAAAAGAAAACAAGTATTACTAGACACAAAACTTATATAAAAACAACAATAAATTGTTGAAAGAAAAAGGTATTACCAGCAATAATTAAATAAAATTTAGTTGGCAATAAATGACCTGCTGTGGTTGATATACCATAAAAACAAAACAACCAACCAACCTCTTAATATCAGAAACTTGCTAACCAATTATTATTCAAATGATAATTGTTGTGCTTTTGCTTTCATTTCAGTTTCATGCTCTCCTGGAAGCTACAACGATAAAACTGGCCTCCAACCTTGTATATTATGTCCTATACATACATACCAACCAAATAAAGGTGCTACTGAATGTTATTTTTGTCCTCGTAATAGCAAAAGCAAAAAACCTGGAGCTAAATCATTTGAGGATTGTTTATGTAAGTTACACACTTTTACTATATTTCCTATTATAAAGAAGAATTTATAGGTTTTTATAACATTGTAAAAAGAAAATAATTTAATACTACATTTTTAAAATTTCTCCAATAGTATCATGCTATAATGTTAAAATTAAGATGTTATATAAACACACCAATATCACATACACACCATTTTATGATGGCATGGCTCAATCTAGTTCTCAAAATCTGACTAAATGACGAAATACATGTTCTTTTTTTATGCTCTTCTTGGTTAGGCTGAGATCTTTACAGCACCTGCTCATTATCTATATTCAATCTTCACTAGATCTTCTTTTATTATAGTTCTTGTCAGCAGTGATATATATTCCTAATATTACCATGTAACAAAAACAGGACAAAATTCCTGATATTTTCCAATTTGTGCAAACACTTTTTTTTCTAACTGTGTATTTTATTTGACCTTTAAATACCATCAAATTTCTTTCCTTCCAAAATAAACCCCTTTCAAAATTACATAATTGCAGTAATTTTTATTTACATATTTTTACATAAAAATTGTTTGGTATTCTCTTCCCACCCACAATTTTCTGGTATCCTGATACAGCCAGCTATAATATTTTATGGACGCATTTACAATTTGATGACAGCTTGTAGTGTTATAATTCAATGTTTGTGTGCATTTGTAAAAGTTATGTGCAAAGTTAGTCTTGTCTATGGTGTATCAATGACATTTTGTGCTTCAGGAAAAGCCCTTCCTAAAGAGGGGAAGGTAATCTAGGATCGAGAAATCAGAGGAGGGGACTGTAGGGTTCAGGTTAGTTTTGCAGAGAGCTAGGACATCTGGGAAGCCCTTGTGGAGGAAAGACTCCACACTGCAAAAGTTGGCATGTACACCATGGATGCTAGCGAAAGAAATGTTGAGTTTAAATTACTTTTTGAGGCTTGTTTAGCATTGTATTTGTAATTGTGAGTACTCATTGTTATTTTTGGTAAGGAGAGGCCTTGAGTAGTGGTAAAAAATGATCATCAACTACAACATGTGTAGAAAGAGAACTGGCGCAGACTGCAGCATCAAGTGGCCTCAGGATTGCCAACTGGGGGAACTTGCAGGGACACCTATCCATGCACGTCATGGCACATGAACCCCAATATTATGCAACTGTTGATCAGAGCAGCCGCTCAAGATGCCATGCAAGAGTTAAGGCTTCTAACTACCAGTTGGAAGCAGCAACCAGAAAACTGCCAACCCGGTACCCTCAGTATAGAGAGCTGTTGTCACCGTCCAACAAGATTGTATAAAAGTTATGAAAGCTCCACTATTGAGGCCTAAGTAGAGAAAAAAGTTTTCTAGGAACCCTTTCCTGAACAGGAAACGAGGGATGAGCCTCTACTTGTGATCAGTAGAAGTGAAAGGAGTATGAACCTGACAAAAGTAGGGCCTATCTACTCCAATTTAAAAATAAATAAAGAAAAAAATAAAAACAAAAAATAAAAAAATAAAGTAAAATAAAATAAAGGCTATAGTTTCACCTAGGAGGTTACATTTTTGAATCCTGCAGGAGTGCACATTTTTTTTAAACAGATCTCTTGAATATTCAGGCTGGTTGGCAAAAACATATACTGTTTAATGAATGAATGGATTATCTACTCAAATATGGTTACCCACTAAAAATAATGTTTAAGTAATAATCTAAACTTATTTATAAATGGAACTTTGTGTGTGTGTGTATGTCTGTGTGTGTCCGTTCCCTATAAACTCCGAAACGGTTGAACCGATTTTCTTGAAAATTTACACAGTTGCACTATAAGCATCTGCAAGTGTTTTTAGTTAGGTTTTGTGTCGAGGTACCCCCAATAAATATCGAAAATTGATAATCGAAAAAATCGGGTTATAGAAGGAGTAGTCCGATTTTAATCAAATTTGATACACTCATAGACAAAGACATAAGAAACAATATTCAGAAGTTTCAAGGTTGCAGTTCTTACAATAGTGCAGAAAATCGATAATATATATATAAAAGGCAAGATGTTTGTCTGTGTGTCTGTTTATTTGCCTGTATGTCTGCATTTTTTCAGCCCTTTTATTTTAGTTTTTGCTTCGGGTTTGGCTCTAAGTAGGTATAATTGTAGTTCTTAGTCTCAGCCATGATACCATTTACTCAGAGGACTTATTTAGCCTTCAAAATTCAGTATTTTTAGCCTTTCTGAATGTAAAATAGTATTTGTTATATTTTGCTTCCTCCTCAAATATCCTGTATAACCTAGATGACCCTATTCAGCATTGTATCACTTTCGTTTTTATCTCTATCTTTTTCAAATATCCTTCATTGTAATAACAGTCATTTTGTCAGAATGTTACATAATCCTAGATATAAATTTATCATGGAAATTAATAGATTTTCTGAAATTAATAGATTTTTAATAGATTCTTGTTTGAACAAATTACATTCTCCTGGATACCTTGTTGGTATTGTTTTAAAAGAATTCTTGCTTCATAAATACACCATATACATATATATATATATGTAAACAGAAATAGAGTTGTTCCAACGAGAGAAATTGTTATAGAATAAAAATTGTGAGAGGATGTGAACATTTTGTTTAAAGTGTATATTCATTGTTATTGTTATTATACATGTTATGATACATTAAGTGTCCATAATGGTATTTGTGATGCAACATGTGTTTCAAGTCTAAAGTTGACTCTCTTCAGGTGAATAAACTTGTGACTTTATGTATCGAGTTCTTTTTGTTTCTGTTTGTCAAGGTGTTGCTTATAAATAGGTAAGTGATGTGGACCCAAAGTGAGGGCCATGGAAGGAAAACACAGAACACAGGTTAGAGGTAAAGAAAGATATATTAAACAGAAGGGTTACAAAGAATAGTGTAAGAGTAAGCGGAGCTTACTATCCAGTGGTGTCCGATATTGGTAGTCATATGCGGCTGCACACTACTGGTGCTACTCCCATAATACTACCATTCACATAGTAATATAGTACTGGAAGAGTCCATGACATAGGTAAGTATCGGTCTCGCAACACCTCCCCCTTCCAAGAGTTTTCCTCTTTTTAGACGCATTTTTGTGAACCATCTGGCAGTTTATGGAGAATGCAAGCACCGATGCCATATAGGCTTGCATCACTTGCAACTATGATGTTGAGATTAGGGTTGTAGTGGGTGAGGAAGAGATCTGAAGTAAGTGTTTTCTTGATCTTCTTGAATGCGTCTTGACATTCAGGAGTCCATAACCATGATTTTTCCTTTTTTAAGAGTTCGTTGAGAGGTCCTCTCAAATTCTGCATGTTCTTCATGAAACCTTGGTAGAAGTTAGAAAGGCCGAAGAAGCTTTGTAACGATTGAACGTCAACTGGGGCCAGCATGTTTCTGATCGCATTATCTCTTTCTGGATCTGGCCGATGACTGTATCTATTTATAATGTGACCTATGTATTTGATCTCTGTAAGAAAAAGTCGCACTTTGCTTCCTTAACCTTAAGCTCATATTCTTGTAACTTCTCAAATACGTTTATTATATGGTTCCGGTGCTCTGCCGTCATTTTACTGGTCACCAGTATATCATCCAAATAGGCTGCTGCGTAGTCAAGGTCGCCCAGCATGGTGTCCATGACCTGCTGAAAAATTGAAGGTGCAACCTTGACCCCAAAAGCCAGTCTGTTATATTTGTACAGACCTTTATGGGTGTTTATGCAGAGCAATTTGGAACTTTTTTCATCCACCTCTATCTGAAGGTATGCATCTGAGAGGTCTATTTTGGAAAAGATTTTTCTGTCAATCAATTTGTTGAAGATTTCTTCAGGGCTTGGGAGGGGATAATGGTAATCCTGCAAGGCATCGTTTAGCCCTGTGGAAAAATCTGCGCATGCTCGTATTTGGTTGGACTTCTTTTTGACATAGACCGTAGATGCTGCCCATTTATTAAAAAATCTGTTTTTGATAAAATACCCGCTTGTTCGAGTCTATCTAATTCTTTGTTGATCTGCTCTAGAGCAGTGAAAGTGACATTCTGTTTCTTTTTGAAAACTGGTCTTGCACCATACTTCACCTTGAACTTAGCTTTTAATTTAGGACATTTCCCAAGGCCACCAGAAAAAACCTGGGGAAATTGTTGTCTGAGTTCCTTTTTGAGATTTTCCAAATTGGACGTTGTACTTTCTATTTTTCAGCAAAAAGTGCTCATTGCACAATCCTATAGATTGAATTTTTCTATCCAATCCATTCCAAATAGGTTAAATGAATTTTTTAGTTCATAGGCTTTCAGCATTTTGGTAACTCCATTTAGTGTTACTGTAAGGATTACCTTGCCTAAGATGTTAATATTCTCGGATTTTGCTGTTTTATTCGTCTTTTAATAGGGTCAGCTTGTTTAACTTTCGCCAATTACACCAGTTGATGATTGATAGGTCAGAACTTGAATCAAGCTGGAATTTTATAGAGTTATTGAAAATATAGACAGTCACATATTTTCTTAAATTCCTATTGTCTGATTGGGCTTGCCTAATTTTACTTTTGTGTTTCCTTGTTTTGTTGGTGTACCAGCACTGAGTTAAGTTATGACCATTTTTATTGCAATTTTTGCAATATGTTTTCTTCTTGGTTGGACAGAGTTTCATCCAATGCCATTTTCCACATTGGTAACATGGTCTGGGAGGTTTCTTTAGCCTATTCATGTTTTGTTTATTGCAGGATTTAGAACATGAGATTTGCCTTTTATCTTTTTACAGGTAATAAGATGTTGGGTTGCTTCTGATTTTTCTAATCTGAGCCACACCTGATTTCTCAATCATTTTTGAGTCACACTTGACAGAAATTACTCTTTGACAATCCTCTGCCAATTTTTGGAGAGTCAATCCCTGTTCATTTTCATGTTTGGTAAGTACCTGACGTCTGACCTCGGCGTCTTCTACTGATACTAGACCTTGTGCGAATATTAAGCACTTGAACTTGTCGGCAGTCAGCTCAGTTAGTTTGGAATCATTACAGAGCTTGTTTACCAATGTTGCAAACATTAGAAAATCTTGCTGGTTGTCCTTGACTGTGTTCAGGCATTTCCAACGTTTGTGGAACAAGGCTATGTTAGGCCCAAATAGTTCCAAAAGGAGCTTAATAGTCTCTGAAAAATTCAGCTCCATAGTTTTCTTGGGTAATATGTAGTCTATAAACCTACTATGTTTGATAGTTCCCATTTTTCTTAATAACAGACGTACCTTTTTCTCACTAGGCCATTGTTCACAGTCTACATTGAAAATATCTTCATAGTGCCTGTAAAAAACCTTGACTGTTTTGTTGTTCTCTGTTACGTATTCAAATGTTTCAATCGGGTTGTAGATTGTACTCTGGGAAAATGTCATATCTTTTTCAGAACTTTTAGAGCCGTTAAATGAATTTACAAGTAATTCTTCAAGTTGTTTTTTATGTAGTTCTGTTTTCTGAAGTGTAAATTGTTAGATTTCTGTTTGTTGTTTATGTAACTCCATAAACAATTGTTGCTGTCTTTCATCTGATTTTTGTTGGTAGAGTTACTGTCTTTCTTCACATTTTGTTGTTGAAGTTTTTGTTCTGTTTGTTGGTCCGACTGTAATTTGAGGAATCTTTCTTCCAATTTCTGCTGTCTTTCATCTTATTTTTGTTGGTGGTCCATCTGGACCTTTAACATTTGGACAATTATTTTTTGGTATTCTTCCAGGTTTAGATAAAAAAAAATGACAGCGATTTTATAATATGGAGAATAAAGAGATGAAAGATCATACAAAACTGAAAAAAAATGACAGCAATTACTGTTGCTTTAAAAACCTGTGTACATAAGAAAAATCTAGACAGATTTTTTGTTCTTTTGTAAGAAACAAAATGGACAGACAATTAATAAAATTAAGAAGAACTACTTACTGGTTTAGATCTTTTGAGATACCGTTGTTCCGTTAATTTCAATATAACCATTTTAATTTTCTCCACACTTATTATTTTTTTTCCTCTAGCAAAAAAAAGATTTCAGCAAGGAAATGGTAAAAAAAATTATTTCTTGGTAGGTGCTCAACAGTTCATTTGCATAAGTATTTGCAATTAAGCAGTTTTTTTCTCTTTTCTTTCCTTTGCCGAGGGACTTTTGTAATTGTTGATAAAAAAAAATGTTTTTTCTTTTTTTTTTTTTTAGAAGTGTGGGGAGAAAAGTATCACTTAGACAGTAAAAAAAAATAAATTAATGCACTGGATTTTTTTCCCTTCTTTTGGGAGAACTTGCTTTTTTTTTTTAAGAAAAACTCACCTCGGTGAATTTGAGGGGGAGGGTAATTTTATGCATGAGATTTGTAGGAATTCAAATCAATTCCATAAAATTTTATACACTTTGCTAAATTTGCAACTTGGTGAATAGTTTTACTGAACTTGAGTCAAATGTAGCACTTTGAGCTCTTGTGTTTATCAGTTTGTTTTGTGCACAAGCTGGGTTTTTTGTAAGCAGTCGTTCTCGATACTTGGTTGCTTGTTTATTGTCTGCACATACTTGAGTAACCTTGAATATTATTTGTAAAAGGTAGCTGTGTATTGCGTTTCATTGGCTGATGTAGTAATGCCAGCTCAAATTCTAGTTCAATACTGATGTGGGAACTAGTGGGGTTAAACAAGTCCTCTGTCGCTACTGATGTGGGACTGGGGCTTTGGTGTTTTGGTGTGGGTGCATGTCTCAAATCCTCTGTTGCCACTGATGTGGACCCAAAGCAGGGGCCACAGAAGGAAAACACAGAACACAGGTTAGAGGTAAAGAAAAATATATAAAAAAAAACAGAAAGGTTACAAAGAACAGTGTAAGAGTAAGCAGAGCTTACTATCCAGTGGTGTCCGATATTGGTAGTTGTACGCAGCTGCACACTACTGGTACTACTCCCATAATACTACCATTCACATAGTAATATTGTACTGGAAGAGTTCATGATGTAGATAAGTATCAGTCTCACAACAGTAAGTAAGTAAATAAGTAAGTATTTTTTGGGAATTGGTTGTTTTTCATATCAGCATGTGTATAAGTGGATAAACAGATAAATAAATAAATAAATGAATAAAATGCTGACCACCAAGTTGAAATGGTTTTGAGGTAGGATTTTCCCATTAGTACGTTAAGATTTTTTTAGAGGTGGCTTGTGTTATCTAGAAATTTTTTATTGACTTGCGAAATTGGTGTGTAATTGCATTCTGTCTGTCATCTTGTTTTTTATATTTTGTTTTAGCAATACTTTTTGAATTTAGTGTGTGTGTGTGTGTGTGTGTGTGTGTGTGTGTGTGTGTGTGTGTGTGAGCATTTTTTGATGCTGTCTTTATGCTTTAGAATTGTTTTTTATGGGTCATCTAGTTCTTTTTATTTTTGGGGGGTACCATTTGAATATGGTGTGTGTATGTGTGTGTTTTTTAAGTTTTTCATGTTTTGTTGAGCAATGGCTTGTATCTTTTTATGAATCTTTTTTCCTGCATTATTAGTGTGTCATAATCTGCATTTTGGTAGATAGGTATTACTTTGAATTTACCTCCACTGCATTAATGCAAATGTTGGGAAATGTACAATTTCCTGTTAATTGCTATTTTGATATTACTTTTATGAAGGGGTATTCTATTGTTCGTGCATTGTGTAGCCCCAATGTATATTGTTGCACATTTATCGCATTTTAGAGTGTAAACTACATTTTTTGAGTTGCAGCTCAGATTTGATTTTATTTTGAATGTGGATGTGTTTTCAAATTTGAAGTGTTTTCCTTCTATTATTATGTTGCATACACCACATCTTTTTTTATTGCATTTTGTGACCCCCTGTGTTGTGTACTGTTCGAATTTTGATGAGATTAGGATGTCTTTCAAGTTTTTGAAAGGAACTCGATATGTAAAGTCACAAGTCTATTCGCCTGAAGAGAGTCAACTTTAAACTCGAAACACGTGTAGCATCACAAATATCATTATAGACACTTAATGTATCATAACATGTATAATAACAACAACAATAAATATACACTTTAAACAAAATTTTCACTACCTCTCACACTTTTTATTCTCTCTCTCTATATATATATGTTTTATTCTTCAACAGATGAGGACCACTGCCAGACAAACAAGACGTCTAATCCACATATCTGCTTGAATGGTGGTACATGTCATAACAACTTCGATAATTTCACATGTGAATGCGCTGATGGATTTACAGGCAAGATCTGTGAAGAAAATATCAATGACTGTGATGGACAAGTATGCCACAATGGAGGTACATGTCTTGATGGAATAAATGATTTTAAATGCAAGTGTCAGGCTGGCTATACAGGTAAGATATCTATATTTATGTCAGTGTGTGTATGTATTTCTCTCTTTCCCCACTTCTTTCTCCCTCTCATATATAATCTGTATTTTTTTTAATCATTTAACCCCAAGCAAGGCAATAAAGTCACTAAGATGCATGGAGTTACTTAGTATTTGATAGAATATGAGAAAAAACATTATTAAATAGAAAGAACATAAAAGAACAGGAGTTACAAAGACAGAAGATGGTGATTGCATTTGCATTTAAATTTTTAAAGATCAAAGTTGACTGGAAAGCCAGTAGATAGAACAAAGTTTCAGAAGCAATAAGTGTGATAGAAGAAACTATTAGTATAGAATTTAGAGTTATATCTTGCCATTTTAAATGTGAAATATTTTACACTTAGAACTGGTAGAGGAAGTGGGGCTGCTTGTGTCTTTACCTGTGTTGGCTTCTGTGAACAAGAGATCCCACTGTCTAAAGCTTCCCTTTAGTATTACCAATGACCTGCCATTCCTCTTTTTCCTTCTCTCCAACCACACAAGCAAAGGCTTTTCAGGGAATGGTAGCCATGAAACAGTCTTATCCTGGGCTTTTACTGCACCCAATCCCAGTCACTGGCATGCTCATTACAGTCAATCAGTTAAGTGCCATATGTGATACACACTTGGGGGATCATGTCTCAAAAGAGACATTACTGACTGGGCAGACGATTATCTCGCAGTAGGTTGCCATTACTTTCTGCAGTAGATTGGTTGCCAGCCAAGGCTATAGAACCCAATCTGGTCTGTTATTTAATCCATAATTGGAGTGAAGAGATGGATTGACACCTTTCCCAAGGGTATTTGTGCGTAAGTGAATGCTGATTACAGGCAGGACAAAAATAACAAACTCAGTCAAAGGGGGATTTGGGCTGGTTGGGGCCAGAGATCCAGAGGCCTTCTTCTCTAGACAGAAAAAGGAGAGGTGACCAGCCTCTCCACACTTCCAGCAGGTTGTTTTTTTTACAAAGAAAAGGAAAAAAATAACAAATTTAACAATTTAGAAATGAGAACAAAAAGACAGCCAAAAAAATGTTTGATGTGTAAACAAAAGAATAAATTTGCTCAAATGAAAAAATTAAATAAATCAATGTAAAAAGTTTTTCTTTTTATTTTAAATTAGAACAGCAAAATAAAACAAATTATGTAAAAAATGCTACAAAAGAAAATTAAAAAGTGACACATGTAAAAAATAAAAAGTTTTACCAATTAAACAAAATGGCCAATGTAACATGAAAATAAAATAAAAACAAGCAATGGAAAAGGAAAGTTACACTAGAAAATAGAAATAACCTTATGGCCAGGGATAATATGCAATGATAAATGAGAAAAAAAATGTTTACCTAAGACACCAAAAACAATGAACAAAGTAAAACGTGGAAGTTTTTAACCACAAAGATTAAGCAAAAAGAAAAGTTATACAAGACAAAAAAATTTAAAAAAAAGAGATTATTGGATGTTTTTTTTTTTTTTTTTTTTATAAGCGTTTCACCCCGAGCAAGGCATGTCACTGCCACTACTGTGCAGGGGGCTACGTAGAGAGGAGAAAGGCTGGTTAAATATAGGACATAACAGAGGGTGGGTGATAGGCGGGTGAGGATACCGAGAATGAGGGTTGGGTAGATGAGAGTGTTGTGAGAATAGTTGGGAGTTAGTGTGATAGGAGGTGTCTATTGACCCTACATTTAAACACCTGGAGATTGTAACTGTCGGGAAAGCAGACTTGTGGAAGGGAGTTCCACAGGCGGGAAGCGCGAGAAAAGAAGCTGTTGGAGTAGAATTTACGGTTACATCTTATTTGTTTAACTGTAAAAGGGTGGGACCTAGTTGCTAATCTAGTATCTCGTGTAAATTCGTGCTTGGGCGGCACCAGTGATCTAAGCTCATCGGAGCAGAAGCCATGAAAGTACTTGTAGAAGAGGCACAGGGAAGCTACATCACGCCGGTAGATTAAAAATTAAAAGAAACACTGAAAATTCAATATAATTTACACAAAATATAAGTTAATAGTTTAGTGAAAATAGATGTAAAAAATAAACATAGAGCTGGGGAAAAAAAATAATTGTTAAAGAAAATTGAAAAATCTTTTTCAAAAAAAGTCAGTAAAATTTAAGAAAAATTAAATGTAAACTTAACTGAAAATTTAACAGTCTTTCAAGCACAAAAATACAAATGTACATTTCTGCTCAGTAGCATGACAAAAATGCTTTCTGTGCATGGCAAGACTTGAATTGGTTTGTAATAATGAACAATACTAGTACAAAAGTACCTTACAGGAAAATTCATCAATGCAATTACCAAGAAAATATTTATAGAAAAAGTACAGATTAACTAATATAATGACATACTATAAAATAATAGTCATTGATTTTTTTAGAAATTGGTCTGTTTATGTTACAGATACAAAATTGAGCTGTTATGTGTCTTGAGAAATCTGAATGAGTGAGTATACTTTAAAGGCAGATAGGATCATGCTTGATTGTGAAACTTTTCATAGCTAAGCAGTTAAAGTACACCAGATTTAATGGTGGTTTCTTCTGTAAAGGTGAATACAGATTTGACTTCTACCAGAGAGCACATTTTCTTTAATAAGTTTTCTCAAGTAAGCAGGCTTGTTCCATTTTAGTTTTTAAAAAAAAACTCTCACTGGTGGTAACACAGTTGTAAGAAAAAATCCACAGCATTATTAATATATATGGAACTGAGTATCCAAGGTTATACTTTTGAATAAACTACAAAAGTTGAGGGAGGGGTTGTAGTTTCCACATTTTCTTTAGTAGCAGCAACAGTAATAAAATGCTGAAGTCTTTTTCTCTCAATGAGGAATTCTTCTTTATAAATATCATTGTCATCTATTTGACATTCGTATTTATCTTCCAAAAGATTGAGCAGGTTAGGGAAGGCATATTTCTCAGCAAGTTCGTGAAGCTGTTGAAATCACAACATTATTTCTTGGATCATTCTGTCTAGAGTTTATACAAGGATAAAATGTCCCAATAGAAAATATTAGTAAAGTTAATTTACTACTTAACTCACTTGAAGAGATTTGTGGTGTTGTTCAAAGTCATAAGAAAGATAGTTGAAGTAAATAGTTTTTTCTGCTTGGTGAGAGATGGCCAATTAAGTCTCACTGAGTGATTAATAGCCTATAATAGATTCCATAATTAAAGTTACTCAAAATAAAAAACACCCTTCAACTGTGAGTATTGTCCCTACATTAAAGCCAATATTATTTCAATACATTTTCTACAGCTTTATAGCTTATGTGTTACGAGGATGCATTTATATACAAAAATAATAATAATAATGTTTAAAAAGTTGTAGTAAGGGATTCTATCGAGTACTACCGGTTATTACAAAAAAAATTTAATTCAGGAAGCAGTCGTAAAAATAAGAAAATTAGAAATAGAACGTTTGGAAGGTACTAGAATGATTGAGAATGTTCCAGTAAGAGAATTCAAAAGGTTCTAGAAATATGCAAATTAGGTGTTAGCCCCTATAGAAATAGGTTTTGGGCAGAGAACAGTCAGTTGTTACCAGGGTTTGCTGATGTTATCAACTCCAGTTGTGATTCAAGGATTTATATCCAGCCAAAAGTATCTATAAGAAGCTGCTGACCAACTAACACCTGAAAGAGAACCTCATGGAACTATTTGGGTAAATACATATTTTTGACTCTTTCATTGACCATACTTAAAATTATCTCATTTGAGGATTTCCAAAAAGTATAGCACTTAACTTCCTCGCCAACTTAACTGGGTAAAAATACTGACCTTCTTTCCCCTTCTCTCCTTGTAACACTTGCCAGTAGTAAACTCTGTTTCTTGTTTTGAATGCAACAAAAATTGTATATTTGTAAATATTTTATTTGGTGTGTTTTGTAAATTAAGTCTGTGATTTATCTCTGAGTTTTGGTCAATCATTTTTTTTCCTTTTGTTACACTTAACATGTAACAAAATTGGGGGCACGTCCAAAGTTAAAAAAAAAAAACGTAACAAAATCCTCCAACGCTATCGTAACAAAAATTAGAAGCTCATACATTTTGATAATATAAAAAATAAATAAATAACAAAAATTAGGAGCTCGCACATTTCAATAATATAAAAAAATAAATAATAAAAATTAGGAACTCGTACAACTCGAGAAAAGAAACTAAATACATAAAAAATAATAATAATAAATTAAGTGCTCCTCTAATATCCTAAAGACAAAAAAAAAACAACTCAATATATGTAATTCACAAAAGAAAGTAACTATATTTAAATATCTTTTGTAAAATATAAAATAAAAACCAAAACAAAAAAGCATGCCTTTTAGTTCTGTGGAAAATTTTTAAAGTTTAGCCGATGTTAGTGAATCATTTGAAGTTTTACAAAAATCGGACTTATTACAAATTGCGGACTATTTCAAATTAAATATAAACCTGTCTATGAAAAAGCCAGAAATTAAAAGTATCATAGCAGAAGAACTAAAAAATAGAAATTTCTTAGACTCATATAAAATAGACGAAAAAGACAAGCAAAGTAATTTACGTCTTCAATTAGAAATAAAAAAATTAGAAATGCAAGAAAGAATAGAAATGGAAAGGTTAAAAATCCAAGCTGAAATAGAGTTAGAAAAATTAAAATTACAACATGAAAATAGAAGTCAAAATTCAGAGAATTCTTCCTTAAGGGCAGCATTTGATGCTGGTAAATATCAAATTAGTACCTAAGTTCTGTGAGAAAAAAGTGGAAAAATATTTTCCTCATTTAGCAATAAATTTAGGATGGCCTTATGAAATTTCGTTAACACTCTTACAGACAGTTTTGGTCGGTAGAGCAGCTGATATATACTCGGCCCTCAGTATTGAAGAGGCCACAGACTATGAAAAAAATAAAAAAAATGCCATTTTAAATGCGTATGAATTAATTCCAGAGGCATATAGGCAGAAATATCAGAATTATAAAAATTCGCACGACAAACATATGTCAAGTTTGCGAGAGAAAAAGGAGATCTCTTTGATAGATGGGTTAGGGCAAAAAAACTAGATAATGATTATAATAAGTTACGCCAACTCATTCTTATTGAAGAATTTAAGCAATGCATTTCACAGGAGATTTGAATACATCTCAAAGATAAGAATGTGGAAATGATTAACGAGGCCGCAGTAGTAGCAAATACCTATAGTTTAATTCACAAAAAGAGTTTTGAAAACATTAAAATAAATGAAAACCAGTCAGGTTTTTACACAAATACACAAACACTGTTCAAACCTCTCCCTCATAATGTATCTTATAGAAGCGATACACACAAAAAAATAAGAGATACACATAAAAGTTCTGTTCTGACAGAATCAAAAATTTCATATGCCTACTGTGAGAAGGATAATCACATAATATCCAACTGCCATATCCTAAAAAGAAAACAGGAAGAAAAAACTCCTTTCAGCCTCATGCTTTTGCTATAAAACAGAGAACAAGTAACTCTTTTCCTCATTCTTCCTTCTCTAAACTAGATGTTATAAAAAATAAAAACTCATGTATGGAAAATTATAAACCATTTTCATCCCAGGGTTCTGTTTACACTGACAACCCTGTGAAATCTAGGCCTATCCAAATCTTGCGAGACACCGGTGCATCTCAACCTTATTATTAGAAGGCATACTAGAACTATCGGAATTGATCTTCACTAGCGATTTTGTTTTATTGCAAGGTGTTGATTTAGGTGTAATTAAGGTTCTCCTTTATAAAATTTATATTAAATCAAAATTGGTAAATGGTCCAGTTGTAGTTGGTGTACAACCAACCATGCCAGTCTAAGGGGTTTCCTGCAACAGCTTAGCAAGTGACAGGGTAGTAGCAGAACCAATCATCTGTGATAAAATAGAAAAAAATGATAAATTCGAGGTCGAAGAAAACAGTGAATTATACCCTGATTGTGTTATTACTAGGGCAAAAGCAAAGAAACAAATTTCAGAAAAAGAGAGTTAGCAACACCAGCTAATTGGTTACAACTGAATGAAACCTTTATATCTCATCATTTAGAGCAAACAAATAATTCAGATAAAAAAATTAACTAAACCACCTCCCCAAAAAAGAAATGGGACAGAAAAAATAAAAGATGATCTACATAAAAATCAACTTGTTATTGAACAAGAAAAAGATCCTGAACTTTGTCTTTTAAAAAATAAAATACTTCCTTTAGAAGAAGCAAGAAAAGTTAGAGAATGTTTTTATATGAGAGATGGCATTTTAATGAGGAAATGGCACCCAGTGGATGCCAGCCTATATGAGGAGTGGAAGATAATAAACCAAATAGTGGTCCCTAAGGTATACAGACAAGAAATACTAAACATAGCTCATGATACTCCTATGTCAGGACATTTAGGAATAAATAAGACCTGTGAAAAAATATCAAATCATTTTTACTGGTTAAAATTTAGACAGGATGTCGTCAATTTCTGTAACTCCTGCCACACATGCTAGATGGTTGGAAAACCTAATCAAAAGATTCTGTCCGCCCCTCTGAAACCTATTCCAGCATTTGAAGAACCTCTCAGTAGAGTACTAGTTGATTGTGTTGGTCCTCACTTGTGTTATATATATATATATATATATATATATATATATATATATATATATACAGAATTCCAGGTGAAGAGGACTCAAACTTTTACTATTTTGAGTGCCCCGGCATTTATTTTATTATGGACAGTGCTCAATATAATAAATATTATAGAGCTTAATATAATTATATAATTATGAATTAATTGTACATTGCGACACAGAGATTTCTATGTTTCGAGATAGATTCTCTTCATCAGGCAATGTTTGATGTTGGTACAGATGATTTACATTTAAATACAAAAACCTTCAGTTTGCTATGTATGTATGTGGGAAGATATAAAATTTACTTATGTGTTTCTTTCAACTAATCAGAGCAAAGATTCATTTTGGAATTTGGCCCCAAAGAATACACACTAACTTTTTCTCTTTTTTTTCCCTTTTTCCCATCCCTTATCTTACTTTTCTCCTTTTTTTTCCCCTCCTTAATGGTCAAGATGTCAACCTGCCTTTAACTTAACTTTATCACTTTCCTTCCCACTCACCCCCACGTTTTATTGTCTTTGATGTGATATGCCCATTTAGAACCAAGATAGAGAATTGATTCTGTTAGGTGCCTGTTTTCTCATGGGCAATCTATAGGGTTTCTACAGTTGCATTTTTTCTTATCTAAATTGCTATTTTCTGTTATCAGTTTGTTTTTATTAATTTTGTTAAAGTTCTTTAAAATATCATTATTGTGATTTTTTATGATTTTTTCTAGATTGTTCATACTTAATTTAATCTAGATTAATGTTTTCTAGATTGTTTGTAACTTAATTTAATAGTGTTTTTATTAAAGATCTTACTTAATGGATTTTTTTTCTGAAAAGTGTTTCCTAATTGACATGAGGAATTTTTTCTCCAATTTCTTTTGTTTGAAAGGGGGTGTGTATCAGATAATATTTCTATTCCTTTTTTTTCTTTGGGGGTTACTTTTCTCGTTTACACACCTTTAAAGGAAAACCCAAATAATATAAAAATTTATATAGGTAGTACTAAGAATACTTTAAAATGACAGATTTACAAGCACACCTCTTCATTTAATACGAACAAATACAAAAATAGAACATCTCTATTGAAATATCATTGGTATCTAAAGGAAACAAAAAAAAAACACCCACAATAAAGTGGAAAATTCTAAAAGCTAAAACATGTAAGTCCTTAAATGAACATTATGTTTATACAAAAAACTATATATTATTAAATCACTAAAGAATAACAATTTATTAAATAAATGCAATGAGATAAATGCAAAATGTTCACATTAGAAAATGGATAAAATCTAAATGAAATAACATGCATATAACCAACAAGTGCTTAAGGAAAATAATTACTGACAAACTATCAAAATAAAGTAAATTGAAACATAAAATTATTTATATAAAAAAATTTTTCTATTTATAAAAAAAGCTTTACAACAAATAAATAGATATTATGAAAGATGGTATAAGGATAGCAAGAATTAAATTAGAAAAAAAATTACTTATAAATCAAAGATTTCAAGAAAATTACAACTAGGAGACCAAAAATGATTAGTAAGGACAGCAGGCAGGGGGGTGGTGATAAGGTTAGGTTAAAGGCAGGTTGACATCTTGACTGTTAAGGAGGGAAAAGAAAAAAGAAGAAAAGTAAGATAAGAGAAGGGAAAAAGGAAAAAGAAGAGAAAAAGTTAGTATGTATTCTTTAGGGCCAAATTTCAAAATGAATCTTTGCTCTGATTAGTTGAAAGAAACATACAAATAAATTTTATATCTTCCCACATACATACATAGCAAACTAAAGGTTTTTGTATTTAAATGTAAATCATCTGTACAACAAACATCAAACATTGCCTGATGAAGAAAATCTTGAAACATAGAAATTTCTGTGTCGCAATGTACAATTAATCCAGAACTATGTGTGTGTGTGTGTGTGTGTGTGTGTGTGTGTGTGTGTGTGTGTGTGCGTGTGTGTGTGCATGTGTGTATGTATGTGTGTGTGTGTGTATGTGTATATATAGAACTTTGTTGAACCAACCTTAAAATAAAATAAAATTTATTTATTTATTTATTTATATTTTTTATTTTTAATGCTAAATCCATATTATCTTTTAACTTACACAAAAAGATTACTTTTGGTTAATTTTTAGCAGATCCCTACAGAATATATATAATAAGTCGGTTCTTTTCAAACTAATCTGGCATAAATTTAGTTTCTTAAATTTTAAAAATAATTAAAATTAAATATAATTTGTGAATTTTGAATATCTTTTAGATATTTAAGTAAATTGTGTGTGTGTGTGTGTGTGTGTGTGTGTGTGTACTTGTATTAACAGAAATGGATTTTTTTTGAGATCTACTTTAAAATTTAAAATTTAAGATTTATTTTTAAATTTGTATGTCCAAATTTTTCTCAAACATTTGCCCCAGTCATTATTTATTTAAACTAAAACCTCTTTGGTAATTTTTTTCAATTTTTTTCAATTTTTTTTTTTTTTTAACATTGATGTCAGCAGTTTTCTTTTGTTTCTAAGAGAAATTTTTTTCTTAGCTTACTTCTCAGTCAATTAATTACCCATTCGCCTGTTTTTTCTTTTCTGCCCCCCCCCCCCCACCACTTCTATCCCTCTGATATGGTGAAATTTTAACTTTTAAACTCTTGACTCTTGTATGGGGGTGGGGTAAGTCTTCTAATAAGAGACATAGGGTATCTGTCTGCTTTCCCTTTCTTAATTCCTTACATTCAAAAATTGTTAATCCCACCCCATTTTATTTTCCTGTGTATGGAGAATTTTGGGGGGGCTTCTACCAGTAAAAAATCTTTTAACACATTTGATTTTGAATTTGAATAAATAAAGTTTTGGTTTCAGCCATTGCTGACGAAGCAAGGAATTCCTTGTAGAAATGGCTATCCAACCAATTTAAATATCGAAATTTATATATATATATTAGAAGTAGAAGAACTAATGGGTTGGCAGTCCACTGTTTGTAGTGATTTACTTTATTAAGAGTGCTCGATACTTAGTAAAGCATTATTATTTTTGTTATAAGCCTATAAAAACACATAGTTTCCTGCAACACAAGAGCTGGTGTGTTTCAGTACTATCTTATTAGCACTTCATTAGGCTGTGAAATATATTTTCTATTAGGAATCATTATATATAGAAACTTAAAACAACACAATTTTTACCATATCCAGACAATTAAGTGGGGATTTGTAGAGGGTTTGTCTCAATGAATCAATAGAAAGTCAAGTCATGATGGATAGGAGAAATTTGATTGTAAGATTTGTAAGAGTAAAGATGGGTAGAGACTTGAAATGATTTGAAAACCAGATGTTTTCTGTGCCAGTGATGAAATAAATTGAATGATACATATGTAGCATTTAGTAAGTCTGGAAAGTTTTTTTTTTTTTTTTTTTAATCATCTCACCCCAAGCAAGGCATTCCACTGCCACTATTGCGCATGGGGCTACATAGGGGAAGGTAAAGAGAAGGAGTGGTTAGACATAGGGAATGTCAGGAGGAAGTTGACAGATGAGTAAGGATACCGAGGATGAGGGTTGGGCAGATGGGAAGAGTGTTTGATAGAATAGGAGCAGGTTAGTGTGTTAGGAGGTGTCTATTGACCTTACATTTAAACTCCTGGAGATTGTAGCCATCGGGGAAGCAATCCTGTGGAAGAGAATTCAACAGTCGGGAAGTGCGAGAAAAGAAACTGTTGGAGTAGAAGTTACGGTTGCATTTTATTGGTTTCACTGTAAGGGGGTGGGATCTAGTTGCTAATCTAGTATCTCATTCAAATTCGTATTTAGGGGGCACCAGTGATCTAAGTTCATCGGAGCAGAAGCCATGAAAGTATTTATAGAAGAGACACAGGGAAGCCATGTTGCGCCGGTGGGAGAGAGACTGCAGGCGGTCTGCCAAGTCGGTACCTATCACATTACAGACCCTCCTCTGAACCTTATCAAGAAGCCTGAGGAGAATAGCAGGGGCACCCGACCAGATGTGGCAGCAGTATTCAATGCACGGGCGGATGGTAGATTTATATATGTGCAGGATACCATAGCTCTGCAGTTTACATAGAAGGCCAGCATGCCAAACTCTGTCGAACGCCTTAGATATATCCAATGCAACGGTTCGGGTTTCGCCATTCCTGTCGAGTGCCTGGTATATGTACTCGGTGATGGTCGTTAGCATATCAGCAGTAGACCTGGTGAAGCGGAAACCATATTGCTTGTCCGAGAGGAGCCTGTGTGCTGTGAGATGCTGAACCACCTCGGCGTTGATAATGGCTTTGAACACTTTGCCAAAGATTGGAAGAAGGCTGATAGGGCAGTAATTTGCAGGGTCAGAGGGTTCTCCAGTGTTTTTAAATATAGGAACTACAGAAGAAGATTTCCAACAGGCAGGAAAGCAGGAAGCAGATAGGCAGAGGTTGTAGAGCTTAGAAAGGACAGAGGAGAGTTCAGGGGCACATTTCTTTAAGACTATGGTTGGGATTCCGTCACCACCGCTCGCTTTGTGAGGGTCAAGTTTTAAGATTATCTTAGAGACAAGCGAAGGTGTAATGTGGACATCATTCAGTTGTGCCTCGGTTCTAGGTGAGAAGTCGGGTGTAAAAACTCCAGCTGAGTCCAGACTCGAATTGTTCGAGAATCTGCGGGCAAAGCATTCAGCCTTATCTGCTGGGGAGGTGAGGACCTCAAATTTGTTGATTAGCGGGGGTATTGTGGACTTGCTCTTGTTAAGTACTCTTTTACAGAGTCACCAGTAGTCTTTAGCGCCGAATTTAGAGCATGCTATGCATTGCTTCATTCTGGCAGCAAACAACATCTTAGCTTCGTTAAGTATCCTTTTACACTTATTACAAGCTGAAGTGAAAAGGCGCCTGTTTTGGTCCGACGCGTAGTTACGATAGCGTCGGAAGAAATGATTCTGGTGAGCAATGGCAGCTGAGCAAGCGGGTGAGAACCATGGAGACGAATGAGATTTAAGCTGGAATTTCCTAGCAGGGATGAAGGCATCGATGCCAGCCTTAACCCAGGAGGAGACCTCGGATGCACATTCTTCGATGGGAAGACTAAAAACGTTGTTTCAAGGGATGTCACAGAGGAAGTCTCGGAATGAATCCCAGTCTGCTCTTTGATAGCAGTAGAATATTCTACTTGTCTGGGTTTCATGGGTCGGGCGGGGAGTGGAGTGAAATATTGACGGACACTACAGTGTGGTCAGAGTTTCCGAGGGGGCAGAGTTGTCTGGTAGTGCAAGAGTCTGGGATGGAAGTGAAGCAGAGGGCTAGAAGTGAGTCCCTTCCATTAGGGTTGTCAGAGAAATGCGTGGGGAAGTCCACTACTTGCGTAAGGGATTGGGTGATTGAAAAGTTCATGGTGTGGACACCAGCAGGATCAGTGACAGCGTTCTTCAGCCACTTGGTGTGGTGGGCGTTAAAGTCACCAAACACGAATACATGGGCAGAGGGATGGGAAGAAATGGCTTTGTCGATATTGTCAGAAATTATGTCAATTAACGAACAGTCAGGGGAGGAAGGAGAGCGGTAGAGAAAGAAGAGATAGCTAATTGAGCTGAGAAGGGAGAGGCGGAAGCACATGAAACAATGATCTGGGGATTCAAAAGATGACACCCTAGCTAAGGGAAGGTGTTCGCTGACATAGACACCAAGCCCATGCATATAAACATTGGAGTCCTTCCTGAAGAGGGGAAGGTAGCCAGGAACGTAGAACTCAGATGAGGGGATAGAAGGCTTAAGATTAGTTTCACATAGGGCTAATATATCAGGTGAGTTATTTTGGAGGAATAAATCTACGCTGAGGAAGTTGGTGCGGATGCCGCGTATGTTAGTGAAAGAGATGCAGACAGGTTTGGGCGTTTTCAAATGAGCTGGTTTAGTTTTGCTATCATGTTTGATTTTTTCCATGGTGATTCAGTTAAGGAGAGGTCTTAGAATAGAATCAGTCGGTCAATCATTTGCAACTTGTGAAGGATGGAGACTGGCGCGGCCTACAACATAATGTGGCCTCGGGGTTGCCCACCGAACGTTCATGCAGGGACGCCCGTCCATGCGCGATATGGCACTACAAGAACCCCGGTATTATTCAACTGTTGATCAGAGCAGCCTCTCAAGACACTACGCAAGAGTTCGGGCTCCTAATTACCAGTTGGAAGCAGCAACCAGGAAACTGCCAACCCGGTACCCTCAGAATGTAAAGACGTTGCCACCATACTCCGTAACTGCAAAGAGCTTCCAGCTGAACTAACACTAAGACCGGAGAAGGGGGAGACCGGGAACCCCTTCCTAAATAAGAAACAAGGCTAAACAAGAAACAAGGATATCATGTGTCTTTGTGAAATGGTTACAGGATTTTCTTAAAGTAGTAAACAAGTGACAATAAAAATAAGATTAATCATCAATGATGAAGTTAGTAAACTTTGCACTGTAGAGTCCTACATCGCTATTAAAGATCATAAACTGGATAATGAAATTAACTGCTCCACCAGGATTATCAACCCTACACAACCTGAAATCAGCAAAATCAGCAAAACCATTCTCAACAGAATCAACTTCCAAATTAAAACATGCCTCTATTAACTTAATGGACTAACATGAACTAACACCAATGATGTCACCTACTAGTTTAATCGAAGGAATAATATGATCAATTGTTTGTTTATTCACTTTGACATCACTGATTATTACTCTTCTATTTCCAAGGACCTATTCACTTTGGCATTAGAGTTCCCCATAGAGTATTCCCATCTAACTAATGAGGAATGACTAATGATCATGTGTTCAAAATAATCCACACTCATCCACAATAATGAACAGTAGCAAAAAACCAAATGTGAGGACCTCTTTGACATCACAATGGGATCTCTAGACTCTGCCAAGTCCTCAAATCTTGTAGGTCTATTTATTTTGTACAACCTGACAGCATAGAACAATATAAATATTGAGGATATAGGGTTGTACAGGGATGATGGTCTTCTGGTGGCAAAATATTTCACTGATGTTAAAGCCAATAGAATTAGAAAATTAATGGATAGGGAACTGAAAAGTCTTAACATTAAGGTTACTATAAAAACTAATCTAAAAAAAGTAGACTTCCTAAATGTAACACTTGATCTAGTGGATAACACTTACTCTCTGTACCTAAAAACTGATGCTAATCCTATATACATCCACCTTAAATCAATCATCAAGCATATGCCCTTCTTTATTGAAAACAGAATTAGTTTTAAAATTTATTGTAAATTGAGAAGATCATCAAAACATAATAATATAATTTTAAGCAGATATAACAACCTAAACAATCAACAACATCCAAAAAATATTAATGATCACAATAATTGCAGTAATTGCAATTGCAAAAATCTATTGATAATTGCAATTGCAAAAATCTATTGAGTGTCCATTACAAAAGAAATGTCCAACTGACTCTATAGACTACCTATGCACTATTTCTACCACAGAAATTCCTACAGTAATAAAATTTTATCACAATTGTACTAAGAATCCTTGTAAAACCTGCCATTATTTGCACACCTTATCTTTTAATAATAAAACTTACTGCAATAGCACATCACTTTTTATCTATTATTGGCAATTAAAAGCTGCTAATAAAACCCCTACCCTTGTAACCCTATTTCTAGATGGCTTGTATTAATTTTTTATTGATTTAAAAGATAAGAAATTTCCTTAAAATTGAATAGAATGAGAAAAATACATTTACTTTTGTCAGGAAAAGTAAATAATTTGATTGAATCTGTGTAGATGGACAGTAGACATAATATTGTCATCCTGTTTTAAGGATTGCATGGCCCCAGGTCAAATTGGAATGTGAGAATTTCCTGTCTTCAGCTTCCTAAGTTTTTGGCATAGACAGGCAAGCAATAAGAAAGAGTAAGTCTTTTTCCCTCAACAGTGAAGGGCCAAAGACTCAGTCGATGTGGATATTATATAATATTTTCATTTTGAGCTGGTAAGACTTAGACAGAGAGGGAAAACTGAATTCCTGTAGTTACTTTTACCATGCTGGTTTTGTGTCTTTTCAATAAAACTGAGGTAGAAGATGAAATCAGAAATTAGGCTCATGATTTTTCAGAAGATAGTCAATCTGAAATTGGCGAGCTGCTAAAACCAATTGAGCAAGCCATCATTCCTGAGAGAAATTACTACTAAAAGTGGTATTGTGATACTAAAATACCAGCCAGCTAATTTGTGAATCACCTAGTTTTGATCTTTTTTATAGTGTGTACATAAATTGGACATAAATATATATAAATCTACATCTGTGTCGTCATTGTGTTGTACTGATTATATTCCATTTGCTGACTACCGGGGAATCAGGGATTGTGTTTCAACAATATACTATCCCCTCACAAGTCTGGACTGACCTAGCCTGTTGATAAAAGGCAGTCCTACTTTGGCCAGTCCAGATCAAACAAACAATGTGGGTGGATTAGTTGAGGTTCAGGAAGGATTGGCTTGGATATGCCCAGGGATCATATTATACCATAAAATGGAAAATATTTAAAAAAACAGAACTTGTAAATCTTTACATGAGTCATGTTTTCTATGTTTACAGGAAAAACTGCAAATTATTAAATTCCCCAAACTAAACTTGTTGAATAAACGTAGCAAAGTAACTTCCATCTGTCATCATTGTCTAAAATATACCCTAAAGAATACTTTTTTCTAATATAATATAACTAGACATCTATAACCTATCCTCTACTATAAATTGATTGATTCTCCCATCTTTTCATATTTGTTTCAACTTAACAGATAGATCATCCATTAAGTCAACTACATATGTTTGATGTGCAGTGTATTTAAAAAAAAGAAAAAGCTTTCCCCATCTTTGTCACTTGTCCACTACTTTAAGTGAAAAATAAATTAGAGAAAATCCTGTAACCATTTCATGAGGACACACAATATCTTTTCAGACTTGCTAAATGCTACATATGTATCATTCAATTTATTTCATCACTGCACAGAAAACATCTGGTTTTCAAATCATTTCAAGTCTCTATCCACCTTTACCCTTACAATCATATTTCTCCTGTCCATCATGACCTGGCTTTCTATTGGTTCATTGAGACAAACTCTCCAAAAATCCCCTCCTCTTAATTGTCTGGATATGGTAAACATTGTGTTGTTTTTAAGTTTCTATATATAATGATTCCTAATAGAAAATATATTTCACACCTGATGAAGTGCTAATAAGATAGTACTGAAGCACAATGGCTCTTGTGTTGCAGTAAACTATGCCTTTATTATAAACCTATAATAAAAATATTATTACTCTCTCTCTCTTCATATCCTTTAGAGAAGATCGAGAGTTTGAAGGAAATTTCTGAAACCACATACCCTTCACAGCCATGTTAATTTAATTCAGAGTTCAGAAGTGAATAAACAATTAGTTTACATATGAAAAATTTAGTCTTGTATTCATATCAGACATTACCAACATAACAATGCAGTTGTGAAAGAAAGTATCTATAAACAAAAATATGAATTCATTTCAGAATTCAAATAACTCATGATTTTTATATCAGGGCATTATTTTTTTTATCTTTTCATTTTAGGCTTTCTGTGTGATCAAGAAGTTGATGAATGTAAATCTTCTCCATGTCAAAATGGTGGATCATGTGAAGATCGTTTCAATGCATTTAAATGCTACTGTCTACAACAGTATACAGGAAAGCTATGTGAGACCCGAATCAATTTGTGTTCACCCTCTCCGTGTAAAGAACATGGGACTTGTGAGAATATGAGATATGGCTACAAATGTCATTGTAACCCAGGCTATGCAGGTAAAACTTTATATTTCTTTACATTGTATGTGCAATGAGAATAGTTTGAAAAAATTAATTGACTCTAAATTCTGTTTGTATTTTCTTTCTTTTAATATTCAATCAACAGCCAGATAATTTTGAGGCATGCTGAAAAACAAATATCAGAATTTAATAACTTTTCAGCACCCACTAATACACATTTAGGAGTGTTAAATATATTAAATATATGAAAACTGGTTGTACAACAAAACAGAATCTTGCTTGCAAAATTTTTAACTCATTCACTTTTGCACAAATTATCTTGGAAAAGGTGTGAATCCACATCTTCTTTCCCATTATCGATTAAATAGTCGGACATACTGAGATCTTTGGCCTTAGTTAGTAACCACTCTAGGAGAAAGAAACACTGAATTCCCTAGCCAAAGTAGATGGAAAACTTGTCAACAATGATTATGCTCATTTAACAAATCAAAGCCATCATTTAATGATAATACTAACTGTTTTCTTATAAGGAAACATTCAGCATTCAACCAGTACTACTGTCAGCTGAAACTTATCAAATCTTTCTCTGAAAACAATTTTTCAGGAAAATAGATTCCTCAAGTTCAGTAGCTGTTATCGCTCTTGCCAGTAGTGATGAGCACTTCTTTTCTAATCTTTTATTTGAAGTAGTGTAGATTGTGTCATTATTTTCTCTTCGAGTTACAATTGATATCCATTTTAGTTGTTGGCGCTGTTGAAAGTCCTGAAGTGATTTGATTTCTGTACTCTGATACAGTTTTTTGGGATTCTATAGTGCCAGTACACAAGATTTGAAGAAAGAGACTTCAATTACTCAAAAACCATTTTTAATCATTGATCTGAGCAAGTGGTTGTTGTATATGGCTGACACTTTAAATATTTCTGAATGGGTTTGCCCCCATGCAGAACATCCATGTGAAAGTCTTACTCTGACAAGTTTATTTTTAGGTTAATGTTTTGATTTTGTAGTAATTTGTGGTGTTTAGTGAAACTACCTCTAATACAATCAGTTCTACATAGAATGTTCTTATCTCCTATATTAAATTTGTTATAGCTGATCCATGCACCAATGTATTTGAAATGTTTATTATTTACTAATTTCACATCCTTAATATTTATGATTGATTCAAAGTATGTGCCATCACCTCTTTCATTCCAATTCCAGATCATTGTTTTGTTTAGGAAAGGTTTATTTTGAGTCTAATTTTTGAAACACTTGGTAAAGGATGTTGATTTTCTGTTCAACTATGGGTACCTATGTCAGTGGTATACCACGCCCCCCTCCATCTTCAGTATATTGGCCTCAGGAAGTAGAGCAGGATCATTTTCTTCTATTAGTAGATATGTTTTAGATGAGGTATAGAATGCTTAAATCATCAGTACCCATGGTCGTATCCAACTACCAGGCACACCGGGCATGGGTCCAGGCCGATCTGTGCAATCATAGTGAAAAATCAGACAAGGAAAAATGTCTTCATCAGAAATCAAATAAAACAATTCACGAAGAAAGAAAGAAAGAAAGAAAGAAAGAAAGAAAAACGAAGAAAACATTTGAATGAACGCAGTAAAAATCTGTTTGTGTATTTATTAATTTTGGAAGAAAAGACTGGTTATACTCAGAAAGTTCGAACCCAATTTCTTGCTTTTGTTCACGTTCTGTGTCTAATTTCCATTGGAATAGTCAAAAACAATCCACAAAAAATCATAGTTTCTGGAAACAGATGACACTGATGACGTCATCACATTGTCAACTAATAAATCCAGGCAATTTTCTCTGTGCCCGGTGTTTTTTTAGCATCAGCTACGGCCCTGTCAGTACCCATCTCTTAACATCTGTGCTTGTATATGTGCAGAGTATAGTCTAGGATTAAATAAATTAGGGCTCTCATTTTACTCCTGACTGGGGTCCTTGTAAGATATGTAAGATTTTGTGGACTGATAAACTTCCTTTATTAAATTGACGTATTCAGCAAATTTGGAATTTGGAAGAGGTCAACATAGCAGATATACAATTTTTTATTGGAGTGATATACAATTTCTTGGTGCTATTTAATGACATATAAACTTTTATTCTATCTCTTACCAAAATAAAAACCAAATTGGGTCATGAGGAATTGACTTCCATAAAATGATGAGATCCTAGTTAATATAATGTTCATTAATACTTTCGCCATAATAGATCCGAGATACCTCTTTATGGTCTTGTGAGCACTTCTTTTGTTTATATAGTGCATTGATTTGTGATAAACCTCACTTTTTTTGGAATGCATTTCTGATTCTAAACTTCTTACATGAAATTGGAAAACTTGTTATTGAATGTGAGTCAAAAGTCAGCTATTTTCAAAAGTTCACCTTCAATGTCAAGTGATGTTTTATTATTCACTTTAATAGCTTTATCAATTTCCTCATCAGTAGATTCATTAATGAACTTTGTAATAATTGTATGTATATTGTTTATATATTGTCTATGCTGCATGGCTTCATAAACTTTGTTAAAAATTTTCCAGAGATATTGGTTTCTCAAAGAGTTAACTAGTTTTTATTTTCTTTGATAATTGTTAAATATTTCTTTTAAATTTATTTTATTCTGTTTCTTTTTTTCTTGTATCAATTTTTTCAACTCATCTCATGTGTGTATTTTTTTCATTTTGAAATTTTTGGAATGGTTTTACACATTTAATCTAATAAAGTAGGTACCTTCACTGAAAAAACAGCATAGTATGAATAAAAAAGGCCTCAAACTTAATAAAAACAAACTTTTTCCATCAAAATGCTTATATTATTATTAAGAGGAAAGATCAAAGCATTTTTTAATTATTTTAAAAAAATTTTTAATCCCTTTTAACATGTTCGAAATTTTTGGTAAAAAATTTTGTTTTGATTTTAGTTAGCGTTTACAATGGAAAATGTAATATTACATAACTCATTTTTTTTTTTTTCTGGTGACAAACACATTAATTTTGAAATTCTTGCAAAAATCAAATGATTGTTGGATTTTAATGAAACTTTCAGGACTTATTCACAAATGAATGAAATTATTTTTTAAATTATTACTTTTAAAAAAATTTGCTAAAAAGATTTTTTTACATCTGTTACCACGTAACATCACCACATAAAATCATGAAATTTTAAGAAATTTAATTTTGTTGCAAATGAAAAATCTTTCTTGAAGCTTTTATTTTAGTTTTAATTTCAAGCTGGTTAATATTTTCAATAAGGAAAATCAGTCAGTCAGTTAAGTATCAAAAGAGACATGACTGACTGGGCAGAAGATTATCCCACAGTAGGTTGCCATTACTTTCTGTAGTAGACTTGCTGCCAGCCAAGGCTATAGAACCCAATCTGTCCTGTTATTTAACCCATAATTGGAGGGAAGAGATAGTTTAATACTTTCTCAAAGGTATTTGTGTGTAAGTGAATGCAGGGAATTCAACTGGAATTCGAACTCGGCTCCCCAATTTCTCATTCCAAGCTGATATCCACTGCACCACAATGGACATCAAAATACTATGCTGTAAATGCAATGTAATTCTCTTTATTAAAATATCTTTCAGAAATAAAAGATACTTTTCTGAAACTTTATTTGAGGAATATTAGCTGTTTTGAAGCAAATATTATTTACTTTAAGTATAAAATATCACAGAAATACATTTTTAACCCGACAGCTGTTGACAAGTTTGATAGCTTGATGACAGGTGGTTATTTATCTAATCCTGTATTTATCTATGGGGACTTTAGCTGTAAGAAAAAATAATTTAATATAATGTGAGTGCCTTTTATAACTTTTAAGTTCTCTGTAATCTTAAAAATTTAGAAAGATGAATTTGAGAAATTTTGCCTTTAATTTTGTTATAGTTATCACTCTTATTTTCTGATAATGCCCATATTTACAAAGATCAGCACATTTATACACATACAAAAGAATATAAAATGCTAGTGCTTGTTGATTTATACTAAGCTTTTTCCTTTGTGAGTAGTAAATATAATTTTTACTTTATAATATCATCTAAAAGGATGGAATTAATATTAGGACCTGAATAAATTTTCACTGATTTTTCATAAAGTGTATAATTTTATTTACAAAAGTTAATAAAAAATATGTCACTGCAAGTATTGTCCATCGCTAGCCACTCTTTCTGGCTGCATTTGAATACCATGTCGAAAAAATGACATCTTTTGAAGCTAACCACAAGTCAGCACATTTTTGGGCATCTTAATAAGAATAAAAGTGCTGCTCAGCCAGGCCATGTGTCATCAATCATAACAAGGGATAATTGGATGGGGCAATGTTTGGAGAATACAGTGGGTGGGGTAGGATTTCCTATTTAATTGTTCCCTAGTAGGCTTTCACCTATTTTGCAACATATGGCCTAGCATTGTCATTTTGTAAAATCCCTTTGTCATATCTGCTTGTATAGCAGCCATTTTTTTTTTCACTGCTCAGCTCGAACACAATAGTTGTAGTCGATAACCCTCTCCTGTGAGGGTTTCGGTCAGTTTGAGCAGCTCATAATAAACTACACCCAGCTTATGCCACCAAAGGCAGAGCAGAGGCTTTCAACCATTGATATTTGATATTGATACATGACTTGCCCCATATGTTCTGCGCTTACAGTTATTGTAGTGTATCCACTTTTCATTGCCAATCATGATACAATGCAAAAAAACCTTTCATTTTCTGCTGTTACTGCTACCAGAGAGCAGACTGAGACTCGTTCTGAGACTTCCTCTGCGACGTCCCCTGGAACAACGTCTTCAATCTTCCTGTCGAAGACTGTGCGTTCGAGGTCTCCTCTTGGGTTAAGGCTGGCATCGATACTTTTATCCTAGCCAGGAAATTCCAGCTAAAATGAAATTTTTCCCCTTGGTTCTCACCCGCTTGCTTGGCCACCATTGCCCACTGGAACCATTTCTTCCGGCTCTATCGAAGCTGCTCGTCGAACCAAAACAGGCGCCTTTTTGCCTCAGCATGTAATAAGTGTAAAAAAGTACTGAACAAAGCTAAGAGGGCATTTACTTCCAGAATGAGGCAACGCATAGCATCCTCTAAGTTCGGCTCCAAAGATTACTGGCGACTCTGCAAAAGCGTGCTCAACAAGAGCAAGACTTCAATACCCCCACTAATCAATGAATTTGAAGTTCTCACCTCCCCAGTGGACAAGGCTGAATGCTTTGCCTGTAGATTCTCCACCAATTCAACACTGGACTCGTTAGGAATACCTATAACCGACTTCCCACCCAGAACTAAGGCTCAACTACATAACGTCCACATTACACCCTCGCTCCAAGATAATTGCACAACTTGACCCACACAAAGCGAGCAGCGGGGACGAAATCTCAATCATAGTACTGAAGAAATGTGCCCCAGAACTCTCCTCTGTCCTCTCTAAACTCTATAACCTCTGCCTATCTGCTTCCTGTTTTCCTGCCTGTTGGAAGTTCTCCTGTCTAGTTCCTATATTTAAGAATTCTGGCGAACCCTCAGACCCCGCCAATTACCATCCTATTAGTCTCCTTCCAATCTTTGGCAAAGTTTTTGAAGCCATTATCAATGCCGAGGTGATTCAGCATCTCACGGCCCACAGGCTTCTCTTTGACAAACAGTATGGGTTTCACTTCACCAGGTCTACTGCTGATATGCTAACAACCATTACTGAGTACATATACTGGGCTCTTGACAAGAATGGCATACATCTCCAAAGCGTTCGACAGGGTCTGGTATGCTGGCCTCTTTTGCAAACTGCGAAGCTACGGTATAACTGGACATCTGTTTGACCCCATCCAGTCATTCCTCTCTAACCGCACATTGACGATAGTATTAAATGAGCATGTCTCCCAAACCTACCATACAAATGCAGGCGTCCCTCAAGGTTCTATCCTAGGTCCCACGCTCTTTCTGCTGTACATTAATGATCTCCCCGGCGCCATTAGATCCTAAGTAGGCATGTACACCGATGACACCACAATCTACTCTCACCTCGATCAAAAACCCGGTGTAGGTGACAAAGCAAACCTCACTGCCAAGCTTGAAAAGGACCTCCAATCTGAGGTGGCCTGGGGTAGGAAATGGCTAGTAAATTTCAATGCTTCTAAAACGAAGCTGTTATCAACTAATCACCATAGACAATCACATCTACCTCCCATTAGCATTGGCCTTACACTTTCGGCAGACCTCAAATGGAATGACTATATTAAATCCATTGCCAAATCTGCTGCTATGAAAGTCAGATCTCTGTGCAGGGCCCGGAAGTTTCTATCCTGTACATATACAAATCTACCATCCGCCCATGTATTGAATACTGCTGCCATATCTGGTCGGGTGCCCCTGCTACTCTCCTTGGGCTTCTTGACATAATACAAAGGAGAATCTGTAACGTGGTTGATACTGACTTGGCAGACTGGCTGCAACCACTCTCTCACCGGCGTGATGTGGCTTCCCTGTGCCTCTTCTACAAGTACTTTCATGGCTTCTGCTCCGATGAACTTAGATCACTGGTGCCGCCTAAGCACAAATTTGCACGAGATACTAGATTAGCATCTAAGTCCCACCCTTTTACAGTTAAACAGATAAGATGTAACCGTAATTTCTACTCCAACAGCTTCTTTTCTCGTGCTTCCCGCCTGTGGAATTCCCTTCCACAAGTCTGCTTTCCCGACAACTACAATCTCCAGGTGTTTAAATGTAGGGTCGATAGACACCTCCTATTACACTAACTTCCAATTATTCTCAGAACACTCTCATCTACCCAACCCTCATTCTCGGTATCCTTACCCGCCTGTCACCCACTCTCTGACATTTCCTATATTTAACCATTCTCAGTATCCTTACCTGCCTATCACCCACCCTCTGACATTTCCTATATTTAACCATCCTTCCTTCACTCTATGTATCCCCCTGCGCAGTAGTGGCAGTGGAATGCCTTGCTCGGGATGAAACGCTTATAAAAAAAAAAAAACAGCTGTTCACACATGACAAGATGCCATTCAATATCTCTCAGTTTCAACTTGTGTACCACCTAATGTCCTTGCTTTTGAAACATTTCTAATGCATTCAAACATTTCAAAACTGCTGTGTGATCAACTTCTAAGGATTCTACAAGTTCAGTCTGTGCCTGTTATGAGACTTCATGAAGTAATACCTCCAATTCTTTATTTCCAAACTTTTTTGGTGTGCTAGAGCATTCTTTATCTTCAACATCAAAATCATTATTTTTGAAGCATCTGAACCAATCTCTGCATGTTGTTTCCAACAAAGCACTTCTTTATAGATGCATTACCATCTGAAACTACATGCACACAGTTCTGGAAATGTCATTTGTTGGAAAACAGTGGGAACTTATTCAAGGTCCTAATACATAATTCTAAAATAATTAAAATTTAAATTATTAACTAAAACTATTGTAATTAGAATTAGAAAAACATGAAAACAATTCTTGTAAAAATTCATTATTTATCAAAAAATATTTTTCCTTAAATCAATAGTATCCTATAATATAATATCTTATTTATAAAAGCAATTAAAAGCTTTTCTGTCATAGTTTTATTGCATTTTTTATTTTATGATTCTGAGCAAATTTTGGTAAATGGTGTTTTTGTTTGACAAAGACAAATTGATGATTTAAATTCTCCCAGGAGTCCTGCTTTTAACTAATATAAATATGAAGACAGTGGAATTTAATTTCTCAAATTTTCATAAAATTAAGTGAGGGTAACAGATGTAAAAAAATATTTTTACCAAGATTTTCTAAAAAAACAAATTTAAAAATTAATTCAATTCATTTGGGAAGTTAATAAGTCCCAAGAATTTCATTATAATTTGACAATTATTTGATTTTTGCAAAAAATTTCCTAAACTATCTTTTTTTAATGCCAAAAAAGATGCTAAAATCTCCAATACAAATCTTTGGCCCACCTAAAAAAAAAAAGATTTTTAATCAAAATTTCAAATCTATTGAAAAATTAAGTAAAATGATCAAAAATACTTTAGTCTTCCCTCTTAATAATAACAAAAGTTTTGACAATAAAACTTTGTTTTTTATCAAGTTTAAGATGTTTTTTCATCATGATTCTCTGTTTTAGCAAATTTTTGGAGTTATCTATTCAAAATACTGACTTTTAAAAAATTGATTTGTCTGATAATATTCCATTGCATTGGTATAGCAATTGGGTGATTCTTTGTGAATTGTTACATATTGATGCCCCTCACACACACACACACACACACACACACACACACACACACACACACACACACACACTTTAAACTGTCAATAAGTGCAAAAGCTTTTATTGTTAGTACTTCCTTAGTACTCAGGTTGGTTTAAAATAAAATGTTTGTGAAATTGCTCACTATCCCACAATATTCTTCATAAACCATTGAGCTATTCAAGTGGGAGATTTTGGGCAAATAAACTTGGATGCAACATATAAAACTTTAAATGATGATTGATTCTGTAAATTTGTTTCATAATTTTCATATTGTTTACCATAATAACAGTAGTTTCAGTATAAAATGCAATTCAAGAAAATTTTATTGTTTTATTGTCTTTATTGAAGATCTAATAATATAGAATAAAGGATAAACTTTAGAATGTTTTGATTATCACCAACATGATACAATATGCAGGTATTGTTTTGTGTTTGGAAACAGTTAAAATATTTCTTTCTTTCTCTCTCATTTCTTTTTACTTCTTTCAGGTGTCAACTGCAGTGTTTTGATTGACCAGTGTATATCTTTGCCTTGTATGAATGGTGGAACCTGTAAACAAGTGTTGAACACTTTCAGTTGTAGTTGTCCTGAAGGATACATTGGTAAGTGCAGAGATCAGTTTAACACTGTTTAATATGTAAGTTGAATAGAGCTGTTCATTTTGTACTAACCCTTTAAATGCAGTTGTGAAAGGGGGAAATTTATCCAACACATTCAGAGATAGGTGTCAGAGTTCAAATATGATTACTAAAACTGCTTACCTTAAAAGCATTATCATCCACAATATCTTGGTGGACCAATTTTTGGAGGTGAAACAAAATCTTCATTATTGGTTTACATATAACAATATATATGCATAAGTTAAATGCAAACATTTTCTTTTCATACACTTCTTGCTTGTGAAACTCTATTCTGGCTTCTTGCATTCCAATCAACTTTGATCTTTAAATATTTAAATGCAAAATTAATACTATTTTTTGTCCCTTTAATTCCTGTTCTTTTATTTTTCTCTGTTCTTAATATTTTTCTCTTACTCTTTCACATTCAGTAACCTCCTTGTATCTTAGTGGCTTTATTGTCTTGCTTGAGTTGAGATGATTACAAAAACAGTCAGATAATTCATAATTGTTAGTTAATTTGATTAAAAGGATAATGATGACATCTTATTAATCCTTTCATATTGAATCAAGTCTGAGAGTCTTTTCTTATTTCTTTTACATGTTGCATAGTCATAAAATCTATTTGGAATTTGATAGAAATATCTATCTCAAAACTAATATGATAAAATGTCTTTCTTTCAGGTAATCTATGTGAGAAAGATGTTGATGAGTGTGCGAGCAAACCATGCCTTAATAATGGAAGCTGTGTTAACCTTCGCAATGATTACCATTGTTTATGTGCTGGTGGCTTTGGTGGCAAGAACTGTCAAAATGGTAAGAATCTATAAAACTTCTTATAAGCCATTTAATGGTATTATCATACACTGATTTTCCATAATAAAATTTATGTCTAGAATCATTGTACAACATATCTTCTTTCCAAGCAAGACTACTACTAGATACATCAGATGCTAAAAATTTATTGTCTCTGTATCGTAAGCATTCCTTGTTGTAGAATTATAATTGATGTTTGTTGCATGTTGTTTCCTCTCCTGCATGTATATGATTCCATTGATAAAATTATTATTCTGAAGAAGTTCTTACAGAGGATGAAATGCATAACATGGGATTTTTTCCATTTTGTCGTTCAGTTCCCATCCTGATTTATTGAAACTGTTTTCCTCTCTTTGGTTGTTAAAGTCACAACATTTCAGCTGCTATACCCTTATAGTGGTATGGGCTTAGTATTGTCATGAAGAGAAAATATTCATACAACAGATTAACTGATCTGACAAAATAATATTGAAAAAATGTTTAAAACAAAGGTAACAGAGTTTGTTGCTTTCAGAAGGAATATATCATTTATATACGTTCATAAGTAGAATGAAGAGAGATAGTTTGAAATATTTAGCTTGAAAACAATTGTGTGAAGTGCCGTTTGCTTGTTTAAAAGCCGATAATGTA
Organism: Ascarosepion bandense; assembly: GCA_037127315.1. Taxonomy (NCBI): domain Eukaryota; kingdom Metazoa; phylum Mollusca; class Cephalopoda; order Sepiida; family Sepiidae; genus Ascarosepion; species Ascarosepion bandense. The sequence continues at coordinate 1,673,091 of JBBBDQ010000184.1, forward strand.
ATTGCCAAGTAATTTTACACTGATGAAAACTTCAACTTCTGGAGAACAGAAATAAAACCTTTCATATGAATTCAGACACACTTCTCTGATTAATTTAATTTTTCTCTTTCTTTTATACCAAAATAAATTTCTCATAGGCTTGCTACTTTCTTTTCTTTCTTCTTCTTCTTGGATCAATGGTAAATTTCTTTGATGGCAAAGTTGGTTTTCATTGGTCCAAAACAATTTTATATAGGCTTGCAAATTTATTTCCATCTTCTACTCAGTTTGCCAATCAATTTCTAGGCAGGGTTGTCATTGGTCCAAAGAAAATTTCACATAAGCTTACAAATTTATTTCCATTTTTTTCCTCAGCTCGTCCAAATTTGAAGTGAGTGGGTAAAGGGAATTATTATTATTTCACACTCACTATACCCTCTTACCTTCTTGTTATGATGCTTGTTATATTCAATAACATTCTCAGAATTTCAACCATGTTGTTGGTACAAGATATTTGCTAGCACAGACAGTAGATTGAAAATAGTTAAACCATATGTAGGATAAGAAATTTGTTTTGAAATTCCCAAATTACTAAATACAGTAGCTATGAGGGTACAATAATTAAACACTTTTTGACTATTGCAGTCAAGAATTGTTGTTTAATAATAATTGTTTCTACACTCTGAAATTCAGACATGTTAATGTTATATTGATAATTTAGTGTTGTGACCTGTTAGGGCCAAGAAGAAAGACACAAAAAGAAGAAGGTAGGTTCAACCAGGGTATTGAAATAATAGAACATAGATACAAAATAAGAGTGTTATTAATTAGTTGATGGAAGTGTCCATCCAAACTGTCAAGTTACACTGCCTTTCTACTGCCTCTCCTAGGAAGTCTTGCAGGTTAGTATTTATAAAAGAAGAAGAGTTCATTCCAATGTAGAAAGGGCACCATAACATTTAGGCAAATGCAGAATAAGAATAAAGAAAATATTAATTTTTCTAAATTAATTTAATGTTTAATCCCATCATTTCCATAAAAGTATAATTAAACATGGCTTATGGTGATTATTTTATAAATTGATAAAATTAAATTCACTGATGTAAAATAAATGTCTCTAAATTACAAGATCTTGTTTTGTTTTTATAATTGTTGCTTTTCACTTTACTTTTAAATACAACTTGAAGAGTACAAAATTAAAATTTATAAATTATTCAAACAGTAAATTTTCTGCATATTTTTTGGTCATAAAATTCAGTAAATTAACTCCACCTGTGAGAACTTCCTTACACTAATTGATAGGAATTGACTGGATTGCAACTGGTGTAAATGTATGTGTATAGTTTGATAATGGTAATATTAACCAATTCCTCATATAGAAATATTCAGAATTTATTGACTGAGCAGCTACTATCATTTGAAATTTATAAAATCTTTCTGTTAAAATAATTGTTTAGCAAATTAGGTTTCTCAAGTTCACTAATTAAATCTAATATTGAGGAGGATTCCTTCCTGACTTTATCTTTGAAGCAGTATGGAATGTCAGCATCTTAATTATATCTTATTTTCTCTTTGAGTTACATGTTTTATCCATTTTAATTGTTGCTGTTGTTGAAAGTCCTCAAGTGATATGGCTTCTGTTATATGGTTGTTCTTTGTGTCTTTGTAACATATTTCTATTTGTATATTCATTTGTAATGCATTACGGAATACTTAAATCATATCCATCTCTTCACATGTGTTCATGTATATGCAAAAAGCATATATTTAAGAAAAGATTAAATAGACTTGGACTCTCATTTCCTCTTAGAGCTATTCATCATGAGGGTTGAAATATTTTGTTATCGGGGTCCTGTTCTTATGAGACATGTCCAATTTTATGAACCAATATAGTTCTATGAGATCTAAGCATTCAGTTGAGTCTGAGCATGGAAGGTGGTTTCTAATGTATAAAAAGAAGTCCCTGTTGATGTGATTATATGCTACTGTGAGGACAATATAGTAGGTATAGAATTTTCTATTGTAAAGGTATGTAATTCCTGGAGTTGTATGATGACATATGTGCCATTATTATACCCCGTTCCAGAATGAAAGACAAGTTGGGTTTTAGTAGTTGACTTTCATAGAATAGTGGGAACCTAGTTGATACAATGTTCATTATTAGTTTCACCATACTTCTTGAGGGTTTTGAGGACTAACTTTTTGATTTCTTAGTGCCTTAGTGCTTTGAGATGTACTTCTTTCTGATTCTAGACTTCCTTCATGAAACTGAAAAACTTGTTTTTGAATTCAGAGAGTGGGTATGCTACTTTTAAAAGTTCTGTCAAGTGATGGTGGCACAAGGTCAAAAGATTGGGACATCCAGTGAGGGTCAAACTCACTATTCAGTTGTAATTGAACTAGTGAAACAAGCTTGCTAACTATTGTAACACAGTGAAGCACCCAATAATTTTATTAGTGTAGCCCAGATGTGACACAAAGTCAAAAGAAGTAGAGCACACAGTGAAGATTGAACTCACTACTCAGTCATAATTGGTCTAATGAGATAATGTCAAGTGATGCCCATGACATTTCTTCTGTTTGATTGTATGATATTGTGATTTTTTTTATTTTACTCTACATTTCAATGTTTTTATACAGTTTAGTTTCATTAATTTAATTTCCAATTTCACAAAGATATTGGTTTCTCAGAGAATTAACTATATTTTTTTGTTATTTTTTTTATTCTGTTTGTTTCTTTCTTCTATCAGTTTTTTTTAACTCAGGATCATCATCACATCTTTTAAACAAATGACAAAAAGCAAACAAAAATTAAAAATGAAAGCATCAAAAATAAAAAGTAAACGTAACAAATATCAAAATAAAAGTTTTATTAAAAATATGATTAATATTTTTCCAGTATTAAAACTTTTATTTTTAATTTGATCTGCAATTCAAGAAAAAAAGAATAGAAATATTAAGAAGATTTTTGTTTCTTCTCCAGAAATCAGTGCTGATTTTGATTTGGTATTCCAACAACAATCTACCAAAGACTATGTCCACCTAAGAATGTTTCCTAGTCCTGAAGAGATCAGTGTATGCTTCTGGATGCGAACCCTGGATGTAAGCAGCATGGGAACAATTTTCTCCTACAGTGTAGAAAATAATCAACCGTACAATTCAGACACCTTCACACTCTATGATTATGGACGCTTACAGGTAAAGAAACCTAATTTCTCTTTGTTGTATTTTTTCAGTTAGTTTGAAAAATAGTTCCTTGCTTGAAAATAAAAAAAAAGGTATTTTCATTTTTGTTTACTTTAATTATAAGGCAAAAATTATGGATTATTATTTTAACCTTTTATTTTAAAATGTACAATGGGGGAGGATATTTTTATACTTTTATTTTTTTAATTTTTTTTGAAAGTAAAAGTTTAGAGAAATCATTCATAAATTCAAAATATGTATCAAGTAAATAAACAATAAACTGAATACACTAAAAATGTAATTCAATTATTAATACTTGAAACCTATGATAAAATTATATATATATTTATATATAAATTATTATGAATTACATATATGTATATATTTTTTCAACTGAAATCCCCCCAAGCAAGGTAGTAAAGCCACTAAAACATAAGGGGGTTAATGGGTGTGGAAGAATTAGAAAATAGAAACAATAGAATTATTATCAGGAAGACAGTAGATAATGATTGACATTAAATTTAAATTTTTGAAGATTAAAGTTGACTGAAAATCATGGAGCTGGAAGAGAGTTCCACATGTGAGAAATGCAACTGTTAGCATAGAACTTATGCTCAAATCTAGCTGTAAATTGATGAAACCTCATTACAAGTGTTGTACCATATTTAAATTCATAAAGTCTAGGCACCCTTGCAAAGAGCTCTTCTGAAAAATTACTATGAAAGTATTTATGGCAGTGGGAAAGTGACACCAAGTCAGAACTAATCCTGATCCTTCTTTGGATTTTATCAAGAATCTCTAAATATATAGCAGAAGCACCTGACCATATGTAGCTGAAATATCTTAAACATGGACAAGTGGTAGACTTATAAATATGTAACATATATTCTGGAGAGAAAAATTGTTAGCACAACACAAATATTCTAACTTTCTTAGCAGCTGACCCAGCAATGGATTCAGTATACACTTTTCACTTCATATCAGCCTGAGATGACACAATGAGTCACTCTCTGGGAAGTTAGCATCAGTCATGCTGATGAATGGGAGAATGGGGTCTTTCAGGTGATTAATAGAAAGTAGTTTTGTTTTGGAAATGTTAAAATTAACAAGCTATTGTTTTCTGTCTTTAACAACAGACTGAAAGTTGTTCATGACTTCAGCCACCAATTTGAACTGATCAAACTTACTATTGAGACAAGAATATAAATGTCTGTGCAATCAGCATAGATACAAATATAAGAGGTGATGCCATCAGGAAGCTTGTTAAAAACAAAATAGGATCAAGAATAGAGCCCTTCGGGACACCTGCCTTAGTACAAAATGATCTAGAAGAGTGGCTGTTCAGAATAACTTTTATTTAACAATTTGATAAGACTGGAACAGTGAAAAAATTTGTTCTAGTCTTTTGAAGATTGTAAGCATGTGAAATTTGAGTAATGACCCAGGCTGTGCTTTTGTTAAGTGTTGATGTTGTGAAGTGTTTTTGCTGTCTAATCTAGGTATTGAGCACTCTACTGAGTAGGTTGGTGCTTGCCTTTTGGTCTTTCTTTCCTTTTTTCTTTCCTTGTTTATCAATTTTTTCTTGTCTAAGGTTTAGGTTTTTTAGCAAGTTGTTTATTAGCCTCACAAATGTAGTTCTTTTTTCTTTAATAATATATATATATATATATATATAGTCATCTGCAAACAGCTCATCAGTACACTTAGACATCCAATTGCTTCCAGCCGGGATTGAAACCCAACTGATTCGACATCAGTCAGAGATTCTACCACTAAGCTATCAGTGTATGGTGGAGGAAGGCAGATTTTAGCATGTTATATAAACAATGTAAACACACGTCAGTAGTAGCCGACAGTGTTCAAATTCATTACTGAATGAATGATGTGTTAATAGCGGTGATTAGCTACTGTTTTTTAAAGTCTACCATTTCTCCAGAGTGCTCAATCAACAGGCGAGAACATAAATTTTTAATATATATATATATATATATATATATATATATTGGATGAATTCTTGCAACTTTAATAAATGGTCAGTTATATAACTGACCTTGCTATCTATAATGCCCCAATGACTAGTATATATAAATACTCAAGCTATTATTCAACCTCATCTTGGTCTTGATCAGGTTAAGAACATTTCAGCATCCTCATTCCCTTAACATTTCCTTTACTAACATCCACCATATCCGAACCAATTTCAGTAGTGTTGAATCTTTTCTCCATCAAAAGTCCCCTGACATCCTAGCTCTGTGTGAGACTAATCTCAACTCCTTAATACCCTCTTCTGACTTCTCTATCCCTGGCTACCTTCCCCTCTTCAGAAAGGACTCCAATGTCCACATGCATGGGCTTAGGGTTTATGTCAGTGAATGCCTTCCTCTAGCCAGGATGATTTCTCTTGAATCCCCACATTGTTCTTATATGTGTTTCCATCTCTTCCTTCTAAGCTCAGTTGGCTACCTCTTCTTTTTCTACCGCTCCCCATCATCTCCCGATTGCTCTGTTCTTGACAGCATCTCCAACAATATCGACAAGGCCATTTCCTCCCACCCATTTTGCCCATATATTTGGTGACTTTAACACCCATCATGCTGAATGGTGGAGTTCCCCATAAGTTTCTGTAATAACTCTAACGGACATGATTTACTACTAAATATGTACTTTACCTCCACCCCTGACTCTTGCAATGTCAAGCAACTCTGCTCTCTTGGAAACTCTGACCATGCATTAGTTTCCGTCAATATCTCCATTCCACCTCCACCCCACCCAAGAACATCAGACCAGCAGAATATCTTACTGCTACCAAAGAGCCGATTGGGACATGTTCCATGACTTCTTGAGTGACATCCCTTGGAATAAAGTATTTAGCCTTCCTGTTGAAGACTACGTGGCAGAGGTCTCCTCTTGGGTTAAGGCTAGCATCAATGCTTTCATCCTTGCCAGAAAGTTTAGACTTAAATCCCACTCATCCCCCTGGTTCTCCCCTGCCTGCTCAGCTGTCATTGCCCACTGAAATCACTTCTTTCGGCTTTACCAGAGTCACGCGTCAGATCATAACAGGTGCCTGTTTGCCTCGGCTCGCAATGAATGCAAGAAGATACTTAATAGAGCTAAGTTGATGTTTGCAGCTAGAATGAAGCAGCACATAGCATCCCATAAGTTTGGCTTCAAAGACTACTAGAGACTCTGTAAAAGCGTGCTGAACAACAGTAAGCCCTCAATCCCCACTCTAATGAATTTGAGGTCCTCACCTCTTCAACAGACAAGGCTTCTCTTGCAGATTCTCCACTAACTCGACACTGGACTCGTCTGGAGTATCTGTACCCAACTTCTCTCTCCGAACCCAGTCCCAGCTGACTGGCATACTAATTACTCCCTCAGTGGTCTCAAAAATAATTTCTAAGCTTGACCCCCATAAGGTGAGCGGTAGCGACGGAATACCCATCATTGTCCTAAAGAAATGTGCTCCTGAACTCTCCTCTGTTCTCTCTAAACTCTATAGCTTCTGCCTTTCTGCTTCTTGCTTTCCTGCCTGTTGGAAATCCTCCTCTGTGGTTCCTATATATAAAAATATTGGAGAACCCTCTGATAGTGCTAATTATTGCCCTATCAGCCTCCTACCGATCTTTGGCAAAGTGTTCAAAGAAGCCATCATCAACACCGAGGTGGTACAACATCTCACAGCCCACAGACTCTTCTCTTACAAACAGTATGGCTTCCGCTTCACCAGGTCTACTGCTGATATGCTCACAACCATCACTGAGTATATACACCAGGCCCTCAACAAAAATGGCGAAGCACGAACTGTGGCCCTTGACATCTCCAAAGCGTTTGACAGAGTCTGGCATGCTGGCCTTCTATGCAAGCTGCAAGGCTATGGCATAACTGGACAATTGTTTGACCTAATCCAGACCTAACTTTCAAGTCGTACAATGAGGGTGGTATTGAACGGACAAGCCTCCCAATAATATCACATGAATTGCGGATGTTTCTCAAGGCTCTATGCTAGGTCCTACGCTTTTCCTTATCTATATTAATGATCTCCCTGATGTAATAAGATCCCAAATGGGCATATATGCTGACGACACTACAGTTTACTCTTGTCTCAATCAAAAATCTACCGAGGCTGAAAAATCAAACCTTGTTGCCGAGCTTGAAAAGGACCTCCAATCTGTGGCTCGTAAATTTTAATGCTTCCAAAACAAAGCTGCTATCTAATAATCACCACAGACAATTGTTCCTCCTGCCCATTAACATGGATCAGGCTTTCTCCATAAAAGCAAAACATTGCGCCTTCTCAGGTTAACTCTCACACCAGACCTCAAGTGGAATAACTATATAGAATCCATAGCTAAATCCGCTGCTAAGAAAGTCAGTTCTCTGTGTAGGGCCAGGAAGTTTTTCCCATCCCAAACAATCCTGCACATATACAAATCTACCATCCGCCCGTGCATTGAGTATTGCTATCATATCTGGTTCGGTGCTCCTGCTATCTACTTAGGTGTCCTCCACCGAATCCAACAGAGAATCTGTAATGTGATCGATCTCGACTTGACAGCTAGGATACAGTCGCTTTCTCACCGATGCAGTGTGGCTTCCCTGTGTCTCTTCTACAAATACTTTCACGGCTTCTGCTCCAATGAACTTAGCTCACTGGTACCCCCTATATGCGAATTTCCTCAAGCCACAAGATTAGCAACTAGGTGAAAGTTTTACTGTGAAACCAATAAATTGTAAACACAAATTCTACTCCAGCAGCTTCTTTTCTTGCACCTCTCGCCTGTAGAATTCTCTTCTGCATACTTGCTTTCCTGGCAGTTACAATCTCCAAGAATTTAAATGTAAAGTTAATAGTCATCTCCTCTCACACTAACGTACATCCTCTCTCTCATGCTTTTCTACATCCACTCCACTCTCATCAGTACTCTCTTCCCTCTCCTACTCTCTTCCTGACACCCCCTGCAACCTCTCACTCCTCATAACATTCCTCCTATGTAACCCCTGCACAACAGTGGCAGTAAAATGCCTTGCTTGAGGTGACATGATTATAAAAAAAATCTGTGTGTGTGTGGAAGTCTTGAGAGATGATATATTTGGCTATGAATCTGAATCTGAGGAGTTTTGATTCAGCTCATGTTTTTCTGCTACATTGAGGAGATATCAAAGTGTCCTTTCTAGGACTGCAGACTTGAAAAAGCTGAGAATTCTTGGTACTAGGGATATCATCAGCTACCACATCACATCCTCTTAAATCACATGTGCCAGAAGTTGCAAAAATACAAATCTGAATTGCAGAGGGTGTTGATAAATGTGGATAATGTTATTTTTGCCAAAATCTTCCACAAGTCTTTGCTGATCTACTTACTCAGTCATTGTGAATGCAGTGGTTACACACAATACATGTAATGGTACCTCACTGCCACCAGAGTAATCCCACAAGAGTGTCTGGTCATGCATGTGCAGTAAAGTCTCTTCTTTGATTTGTCAATCTAAGTCATGCAACTAGTTCTCAAAATATTCAAAATGGCAAGACAGATGTCATAATTGATAAGTTCTCAGCTTTTCCAAGAAAAAATGAAAATAAAAAACCATCTAATTTGATCACATTTTAAAAGTGAGTTAGGCTGAGAACTTTTCAGCATCTTCCTCATCTTATCCAGCTGTGATAACTGCATATTTCCCACAAACACTAGTCAGTGGTGTTTGACCTCAGATAAAAACAAGATCTATTTTTAAGGTAGGTCCATCCTATTTAGAACCTTTGTGTAACACAATCTTCTTACTCTTAATTTTTTTCATTTGGTCTTGTGTCAGACTAAGCTAAGTTAGTAAATATTTATCTTTTCATATATTTTTCTCAGTAATATGATAGGGTTTGTTGTAATGGTTATGTCTTTTGGTTGATTTTTGACATATCAACCCTTATTGGGTTATTCATGTCAAAGTTTATATGTGGCAGCCAATGTGGATCACACTCACTACTCACAAGTAATGGTCAACCAGACTAGTTACACTCACCAATACCTTATGCTGAGGTGTTTTGTTATAATGATTATTTAAAGAGTGATAAAGCTGGTGTAAAAAGAGGTGACAGAATTATAAGTTTTAAAGTTGTTATAAAAAGTTTTATAGATGGTGATAATGTACTAGTAGAGATAGTTAATTAGGAATCCAACTTTTATATCAGTAGATAGGATCCCAAGGCTAGTTTTATACAGTAAAAACTGATTGAATTTCTTTCTACACACAGTAAACACAGGAGCCGGATGATAGTGCCTGGCTGTTTCTTTTGAATTAAGATCCTGCTTTTGTGTTTGTTTAGAGAACTCAAAAGCAATATTTGCTAAGCAAGAATTGGTTGAAAAATAAGTTATTTTTGCACAAAGTACTGAATGACCAAATTGATAGATCTTTGTTTGTAAATAAATAACAATAAATGGTGATTTTAGTCTTGATTCTAAGTAGGAAGTTTTCTGCTCTGGATCCATGTGTTATGAAGTCAGTATTTCTTAGCAAATAATTAAGTCTCAAAACCTTTTCTGAATTAAGTGAAGAACATTCTTAGGCACTTTTGTCCTTTAGATAAAATCAATCAAAATAAAATTATTTGTTTAAATAAATAAAAGGATATCATTAAACCTTCTGGAAAACGAATTACCACTTATTGTTTATCTATTGTAGTTATTTGTCAATGGTCAACATTTGATTATTGGCTTGTCCTTGAATGATGGTCTTTGGCATCATTTGTGTATAACATGGAGCAGTGTCCAAGGAGAATGGTATTTATATATTAATGGCACTGAAGCTAAACATGGTCAAGGTTTAGCAACTGGATTCAAATTGCCTAAAGGGGGAAACTTTCTGATTGGTAAGTTGAAACATATTCTCTTTGATTTGTTTGGAAATATTTTATGATTAATTCTTGTATAATTGCTATTCATGAATCACAGATTCAATAAATAAACAAATTATAGAATAAAAAATTCACTTGGTGACAACTGCTAAATTGATCATCTGGAACTTTTAAATGCTGAGATAAATTTTTAAAAATAAAGTAGCTGAAAAAAGAATCCAAATCATGAAGGTTGCTTTACAATGGTCTTTTCAAAATGCTTTTCTACCACTCAAACTTTCTCAATTCTTATATTTTTTGTTCATAAACATTTTTTCATTGATAAATGTTACTAAAATAAATGAGCTGAGCTCACTGGCATATAGAGGCTTGTTATATTTGTATGCAAGTAAAAACATTTAAAGACTCTATTACATGTGCTATATTTTTTAGTAATATGCATTATAATTCATTAACACATCAGAATGCCTACAAAAATAAATGTTATGTAGTGTTTCTAACACATGGGAAGTGGTAAACACTCAACTACTCCATGAGTAATAGCTATAGATATTTTATACTCTTGGTGACTTCCTATGTAAATGAGTCACCTCATCTCCCTGTACCGAAAAGGTTTTATCTCCTTATTTTCCCTGGTACTTCTTCTGGAAGCGTTTGTCTCCTCACTATCTTCTTCTCTTTCCCTAAGAGATTGTCTAGATATGGGAGATTGTGATCTTTTATTTTTTTATAATCATTTCACTTCAAGCAAAGCAGAAATGCTACTGGTGTGCAGGGGGTTACAGTAAGAGAATAAAAAAGATACAGGGGATGTCAAAGAAGAGATAAGAAATGGATAGGAATCAAGTAGATAAAAGATGGCAATTGATGTTGCATTTAAACTTTTGGAGATTTTTGCTATCATGGAAGCTTGCAAATAGAAGTGAGTTCCACAAATGAGAAGTACAAGAAAGAAACTGTTAGAGTAGAAGAGACAGTTACATTTAACTAGTTTGACAGTAAAAGGGAGGGACTTTAATGTCATTATATAACACATGTAAAATCAATTTTTGTGTTAAAAACAAATGTATTGTGAAATCTCTAAGCCCAGGAGTTAGATGCTCCCTTTATGTAGTTGAATTTTTATCATGTACAAAACTTGGCACATGAACACAATAGAAAGGCAACTCCAACAATGCCTAAATAAAATGCAGAAATGTGTCATGGAAAATGGATTTAGATTTTCTAAAACAAAAACCAAATGTATGCATTTCTGCAAACTAAGAAAACTTCATAATGATCTATACTTGAAATTAGATGAAGCAGAAATTCCAGTAGTGGAACAGCACAAGTTTCTAGGTGTGATTTTTGACAGGAAACTAACTTATTTGAAGTATTTGAAACTGAAAAGTAGGAAAGTTCTACAATTTCTGTGTGCAAAGGCTCATAATGAATGGGGAGAAAATTGGTATACACTGATTAAACTACATGGGTCACTACTCTATCCCAAACTGGATTATGCTAGTTTTATATATGAGCCAGCCAGAAAGACATACATAAAACTCCTCAATGTAACTTACCCTCAAGGGCTTAGACTAGTGCTCAGGGCTTTTAGAATATCTCCAGTAGAGAACTTATACACAGAAGCCAGTGAAACCATTCCACATTTACAGCATAGTAAACTGGCATTGCAGTGTTGTGTAAAACTTAAATTGTGTCCAACTAATCTACATTTGAATTAAATTATTGTGATCAATTCAATCATGCAGAAAAAATATCATACAACCATTTCCAAAGAATTGTGTACTCCTCTATCAATTATCCAAGAAACAACAGTATCCACTATTCGACTATGGACAATTAAACAGCCTCAAGTCATCATGGAAATGCACAATTTTCTAAAGAAAAATTCCTACCCTCTCACATTTCTATACACATTCCAGAAAATACTGCAAAACTTCCACGTCTTTACAAAAATATATACAGATGAGTCAAAAAGTGGAGACAAAATAGGATAAGCCAAAAAACTACAAAAAATGTCTTCCAAAGGGGAAGTTTGATATTCACTGCAGAGGCTTATACCACTGAGTTGACTCTAGACATCATCACTGAGCGCAAACTAAAGTACTTCCTATATTTTTTTTGACACACTCTCTGTCCTTATCAGCTTTGGAGAGGATCAAATCCAACAATCCAAAGATAATTCAATTATTGTAGAAAATCAGTGCATTGAACAAAAAGAGCAATATAATATGCTGGATCCCTAGCTACATTGAAATAAAAGGTAACCCTAAAGCAGACCTGGCAACCAAATCAGCTTTGAACATGAATGTGGATACAAGGATAAATGTCCCATATACAGACTTTAAGGTGGAAATAAATATATTTTTAAAAATGGTAAGAATACTGGGACAATTATTCATATAATAAACTCCACACAGTGCAACCTAAGTAATACATCTTTCAGGAAATCTCAAAAGGAGGAGGTTGTAATAGCTCACTTGTTTAACCTCTTTCTTCCCTCAGGGTTAACCTGGTCACAGAACTGTATATTTAGCACTTCCCCTCCATGGGCCTATTCTGGTCAATGTGCACCAGATCTATCTCTTCCACCCTAGCCCCTCAACCTCCGACGTCTTCCTCTTCGGGTTGAGGTGTCTATTCAGTCTTAACTGAAAAGGGGTTGGCCGTAGCACCCTGAGCATCTATAGGTGAGTCAACTGGCAAACTGGTTTAAATCTGCTTTCTGCCCACATTGTGATTATTAGATACAGAAAGCAAATTAAGAAAATACAAACTTTAATTAAAATAGTTACAATATACTAGTGGTGAGATTGTATCAGTTTAAATTGATGTCAGGAAGATATTGATTCTATTGAAGTTTTGAGATTATATATTTTGGAAAACTAAAATTTTTGAAAACAAACTAATGTACAAAATCACTTGTAAATTTTGCTTGTTTCTGTATAATGTAATATATTTCCACCTGTATAATATAATAATATTTCCACCTTAAAGTCTGTATATGGGACATTTATCCTTGTATTCACATTCATGTTCAAAGCTGATAATAATACAATAATTATATATCAGGATTTTAATACCTTCCATAATTTAATTGATCTTTTCTGGCAACAAATTGTGGGATAACAGGTATTTATTTATTTTTTTTTTTTGGTCTTTAAGTTGCTTTTTATTTAATCCTGCACCTTAAGTAAAATTTGAATTAAAAAAATGGTCTTGAAAAATTTATTGATTAATCAAATAGTAATGGCAAGATTAGCCATTTCTATACAGAAGACATTTGTTATTTATTGACAGAATACTGTTACTGTGAATTTGAAATTGATGAAATCATTCTATTAAAGCAATATATATATATATATATATATACACACACACACACACACACACACACACACATATATATATATAGTAATTTTTTTATAATGGTTTATAAAAGCATATTATTACAAAAAAATTTTCATGTTTCTTCAGGTGATATTTTAAATTAAATGGTGAAAATTATTTATTTAGAAAATTAAGGAGTGGTAGTTGAGAATATGCTTGTAGGTGTGTCAATATTGTTCAGTCAAAAAATGAGAATTAGTTTGAAATATGAAGTTGAAGATTTTGGTCACAAAAAGAAAAAATTAGCCTAATCTCAAGGAATGACACTTTTTAATTTTGTTTGGTTAAGATACATAGTGGGACCATACATTATTTAAATAGGTAGACAATAAGTTTTAACTGCAGGTGGGATTTTAGGGTTTTTTTAAATTCAATTTTGTAGTACCTCATGTTAAAAAAGGGCTGGATTGTTTAGGTTAGAATTAGAATTAAATAATTATGGTATACTTAGGTATATTGTAGAAAACCAAATAAGTAGGTCATTTATTTTAATAAAATAACTTTTAAATTTTTAAGTTATATTGGAGCATAAGTTATAAATGAACAATTGTAATTAAATTTTAGAGAAATCTGCAGCTTTTAAAGGTTCCCTAAAAATAAAGTACTACTGAATCATAGGGATGAATTGATGGTTTGGTGTAAACATTGAAAATATGTTTCTATAAAATTAAAATTTTAATTAAAATTTAAAATAAAAAAAATATTAAAATGCAGGGAGATGAAATCAAAGGGGTTTAATTCATAATTATTAATGATTTGCTGGGGGAGGGGAGAAAGTGGAGAAAGAAAGAGGCAAATGTATAGCAGAATCTATATCAATTGGAGTCTTAAGAATTTAAGTATTTTTTTTTGTCTATGGCAGCATGTGGTAATTATTTATTTTTTTTTTGTTAAGTAGATTAGGGTTATTTATATGGTTTAAGATGACAAGCTTTTCTAAAAGGCATAAGTTACATCTATCTCCTTTTCTGTTGTAAGATTTGGATTTAGCAACAATATTCCAAGTAATCCAAGCCTTCTTGTTATTGTTTTTTTAATTTCCAATAATATACATTGGAGTAGATAGACTAAACTATCGCCCGGTTCACACTCCACCCACGTCTATTGAACAGGTGAAGAAGCTCATCTCTTGTTTCCTGTTTAGGATGCGGTTTCCGGTTTTCTCTTTTCCAATCTTCTCACACTTTTTTTTTTCAATTGGAGTAGATAGACTGAACTATCGCCCAGTTCACACTCCACCCACGTCTATTGAACAGGTGAAGAGGCTCATCTCTTGTTCCCTGTTTAGGATGCGGTTTCCGGTTTTCTCTTTTCCAATCTTTTCACTCCTATGTAGCCCCCTGCGCTTCAGTGGTGTTATGATATGATTAAAAAAAAAAAAGAAGTGTTGTTCATTCGTGGTTGACTGAAGATGTAGACACGGCTGGAGGGTGGACATGTTAGAATATCATTTAGAATATAGCAAACAGAAATAGAAAGAAAAAAATAATGTCCGTAGAAAGCCAAACAAATAACTGTTCCATGGTTGCACTGTTAATGTCTTTTATATACAAGAAAAGAATAGAAAAAAGTTTACAGAAAGTAAATATTTTTTAGCATAACAACTCACACACTGGAGTCTAGATGATACTTCTCATTCATATACTCAACGGTTTCACATAATCATTTTACAATTTTCTTCCTCTTCTATGTCCTTCTGTTGTCACTGCCAACAACAACAAATACAATCTGCAACAAAGCCTCTGTCTAAAACAATAAGACCAAATGCAAGTAAAATATAAAAAATATATTTTACTCTCCTTTTTCATTCAAAGACGTCTTCAGTTAGAAGGTTGTTTGGTCTAAATAGTCAGCAACCTTACTCCAGGGGTGGGGGTGGGGGGTAACCCGTTCTTACTCAACTGTACACTCACATGATTCTGGTCTCTCTCATCAGCAACCCCCCTTCATTGGGGAGACCTGATCTCACACACAACCGAAAGCTTCCACAGTCGTGATCTGACTCTCACTTCAGCATTATGACAAGCTTATATAAGAAACCTGGAGGGTCATAAGCCAGGCCATTCACACGTGTTGCTTAACACAGTGTTTGGCTTAGTTAGTGCTATTTCAATTTATACTTGCTACAATTAATTCATTCATTTCCATTATCTTTTGATGACTCCAAATTAAATGGGCATATCTTATGCCTAGATCAGATTTCACCACCAATAAACAGAATACATTTCGATGTCCCAATTTACTTCAATATTTTTTTATCAAAAATATTATTTTGTTAATTTTCATTGTCTTTTGTTGACTCCAAATTAAATGGGCTAGATCAGGTTTCACTACCATTAAACAGAGCGTGCTGGTTTATTTCACTGTTCAATTTAATATTACCACTGTTTACTGGAAGTAGAAATTCTGTTAAAACAAATTCTTAATAAAAATTAAGAAGAAAGAAATGAATGACATCACGTTTTGTCCAGCCTTCTTCAGGTGCCAGGAATTTTGAACCTTTTAAACCTGTGTATGTGTTTGACTCTCTCTCTCTGTCACACTTGTGCATCTGAGAATGACACTCTCTTTTTTATGCAATAATGAAGTTCAACCGGTGTGCTAAGCTTGTAAACAAGTACTATCAATTGAAGATATTTTAACAGCGTGACCATATCTAGCTATCTATAGACAACAATTTTATAATACTGATAGCATGCTTGAGCTGTTTGAAAAATGTAAATGTGAATGATATACTATCATATCTAAAAGTGGTTGGCCTCTACAAGAAAATATAAAACAAGAAAAAATATACATATTACCCGCAATACATTTTTTAAGTCACTGTGTGTGTGTGTGTGTGTGTGTGTGTGTGTGTGTGTGTGTGTGTGTGTGTGTGTGTGTGTGTGTGTTACCAGAAAAAACTTCCAGCAATACCTTTTTGAACAAAAAAAAATATTACCAGTAATGCTTTTGGCTCTTGTCAAAGCTTTCTTTACAAAAATGCATTAATGAAATATGATCTAAAATCTGATCTACACACAGATTTCTTACAAAGAATATATATTCTATTTACATGAATCTATCCTAAAACTTTTGTTGATATTAAATAACCCATTGAGGTTGATATGCTGTAAAACAAACCAAACTATTAGTGGCATAAAACATGGTCAATGGAGCTCTTAATTTGTGTACACATAAGGGGGGGACAGGCTTTTCAATCTTCCAGCATGTAGTATTGTTCTATGATTTAGCAATAATGTAGGAAGAAATGTTTCTATTTTTCTTTCTATTGTAGACATACTCTGTCTGTTTTTAACAGTTTGCACCATCCTTTCTGCTGATCCATTTGATTGCAGATGGCATGGTGAGGTTTCATATGGTTTGCATTCAATTTGGTCAACCACTGACATAGTTCCTTGTCACAGAACTCTAGGACATTATCAGATACTAACATTTTCAGAATTCCCTGTCTTAAAAATATGATCCTTAACATTTGTTTCATGGTCTAACTTCTTTTGTTGGAAACCTGTATCACTTCTGGCCAGCCTAAATAGGCATCTACCAGTATCAGTAATAATCCCACTCCATTAACATGAGCATGATTCCTGTGTGCTCTGTCCCAAGTGTTATAGACCTAACAGAGTAAATATCTGTGCTGTGGGTGTAAAAATGTGTATGGTTGCAAAACAGATTTAAACAACTCGACAATGAAGAATAAGGATAATTTGTGGTGTGATAAATACACACAAAAAATATTTATTTCTCTTTTTTTTTTTGACTAGACGAAGGCAGTTATAACATAGAAGAAGAATAAGGCATGTCAACAAAGTTCATACAAGGGGATTATAGCAATAAACGCAAACAGAACGATTCACTTATCTTAAGTCTGAAGTCTGGTTATGTGGCATCAAAAAGTCTATCCATAGTAACGGATGAGGGAAGACTGCCGAATTATCATTTCTTTGCCTTTTTTTATTCCTTCGGGGTGACTCAAAATGAGCAGGCCCTTTTGTCCCGCGGGAGAGTTTGCAATTGACTGTCACACCTCATTAATCAAATAGACGGAACAATGCATGGATCCCTCTGCGCAGTGACACATTTTGTCATTTCAAGTCTGGAACTCATGAAGATCACTTCCGTTTATCAAAGCAGTGTACGATCTTACTTTGTTAGAGAATGTAATACAAGATTTGGACACTTCAGGCCATGCATGTGTTTTTGTCTGTCTGAATTTTCTTCTTTTAATGCATGTTTTACACCTTTTTACATATTCTTCTATAGAATAGCCTGGCCATCATGCCCCTATCATTAACCTCCTTTGCATAGATGTTATTTCGCAATGAACAACATGCTTTTTATAATTTTGCTCCTTTGCGTTGCTAGCAGAAAGACTACATCTCCATTGCAAATTAGACCCTTTTTTAACAGCTAATTTGTGTTTAGCTTCTTTAAAATGCTTTTCTGCCCATAAGCAATTATACCACTGATTTTTCATTCTGAACAATATACTGTTCAATATGGGATCTTGCTTTGTATCCTCAGCTAATTTGTCTATTGACAAATCACTGTAAGGTGTTTCTTTTTCAAGAATAATTTTTTTCTGTTGCTATATCTTATCTTAGGTTCCTTTACAAATACAGTCTGTCTGAAGTTATGCAAATTACATAAACCTCAATAAACTCAAACTTTCTTCAAATAAATCCAATAACTTTAATAAAACATGTTGATACTACCTAAAAATTTAACTCAAGCTTTCTTTTGATATCTAAATTGTCTATAATTTGATAAACATTTTTCATAGCAAATTTGAATTCTGAAGTTTATGATTTGCATAACTATAACTGTAGAAAATTTAAATTTCCTCTTTCCAAAATGTCCTCTACTTTTGTTAAAAATATACAAGAATTTACTTTTTTTAGATCAATCATATTTTTGATTCTTAGTCAATATTTTGGACTATAATGAAAAAATAATTTTTTCATCAAGTTATTCATCATTGTTAGCAACCTAGTTTCACAAACCTGTACATCTGATATGAGTTTGATCCTCACTGGGTGGTTCGAACCAGTTATTTGCTAGACTATAAATTATTACATAAATACTATGGCTACCTTATCTCAAAGACCATTATTTCTGAGGTGCCTTTCATGAAACTATACTTAGCTTAATGAATACTATGAATGCTTCTTCATCAAACTAACAAACTAGTTTCACAGACTGTTACTATTGAATTTTGTGCTTTTTATGTATTGATGGCAGCAGTACTTATGAACTCCTACCTAATAAGAAAATTTAGGTTTAATACAAAGTATAGGGCACTTTTCCAATTGCAACTAGTACAAAAAATTTACAATATTCAGTTAGAATAATTATCTATAACCACAATTATTATTATTTTTAAAGCAGACATATCTGGTGATTATTTCTAGGGTCAAGTGAAATTTTCATTTTGGAGTTAACCTCTAAGGACTGAACTTACTATTTTAAACACACACACACACACACACACACACACACACACACACACAGAGTGTCCATTACATTGGGATGGATGAATTGCTTCTATGTATAATAGTAACTTTTCTGGAGACATAATAGAAAGTGAATTCTATCTTTTGCCAAACTTGATAAATAAGCATTTTTATTAACTATATTGCACTCTTTTTATAACATAGTAGGAATAAATTTTCTCCCATTTTATGTATAACTTATTTTTTAAAATTTTAAAACTACTGAATGTCAAAGTGTTTTATTGCCATAGCAGGTTTTTATTAAAAATACTGTTAAAGGGACACTAAAATTGTAATTAACTCTGCAGATAAACATTTGAATTAGGGTATGTTTGAATATGATTTTATATTATAGATTAGTTTCTTTTATTATAATTATTTTTATTTATAGCATGAGAAGAAGGTTGATGAGCAATTGATACTCTTTTCCTTAATTTTATTTTTAGTCTTATATTTAGGAAATGTATGGAGACAAGAAAGTGCAGTGTATGGCACTATTACAAATGTATTTAAATATTTCCATTATCTTTTGACAGCATTTATAACCTAATGACATCTATAATATATGCTTAATATATTCTTTCTTTTTATTTATTGTTTCTTTTTAGGACAAGATGCAAATGTCTTGTTTGGTGCTGCCAACATTATTGAATCTTTTGTGGGTGAGCTAAGTCAATTCAATGTCTACGACCACGTGCTCACTGGGATGGAGATAAGAGCCTTGGGTAACCTTTCAAAATGTAACACAGCTTTTGGCAATGTCCTTGCTTGGAGTCAAGTACCTCTTAGGATCAGGGGAGATGTTCATATAAGGAATAATTCTCATTGCTTGGGTATGTACTCAATCAGTCACATATGTATAACACACACTCATTGCTTGTCCAGAGTTATGTAAATAACCTTGACACTGTACAATTATAATACCACCACTGCTGTATAATAGATGTTACAGGAGGAAGCGCTGAAAAGTTTTCAACCCAACCAAGAAGGGAATCTCCTAGAGCCATGAAACATGCATGTTATTCTTCATATTCACTCTATTGTTCAACCTATTGTTCCTCAACTTTATTTAGCTCTTAAAAAATATATATATTCTGATGTTTGTTTATTGCCCTGTTGCTGCTATAACTTTCAAATCATTTGAAAGTTGTTGTTTTTTCTATTCCAAAACTCTGTTTATGAATGAGAAACATGAAATTGTTGGAATGAAATCTGATAAGCAGGGTGGATAGTTAATGCACTCAAACTTAAATTCTTCAAAGCATTTCTCATCTTGCCAGCCCTGTGATTAAGCACATTATCATGCAAACAAAACAAAAAAAAAACACCTTTCTGCTGCTTCTCTCAATTATTTTTTTTAACACTGCCTTTAATTAACATATCATTTTGCATTAACTGTTTGACCTTTCTAAAGAGAGTTATGAAAATATCTTCCTTGTCTTCAAAAAACCATTTTTTCAGCCATGGAGGACTCAAGTGCTATCCTTGCATGGACCATTGTTTGATTTCTAGATCAGAGAGGATGGAACCATGTTACAACATCAACAATGACAAACCATTTCAAAGTATTAACAGAAGATCACTAAAAATGCTGCTAATTCAACTTGAAAGTTCCTGCTTAGCATTCAGTTTTTTAGTGCCTACTTGACTTACACAGAAACAATGGAAATATCTTTAGTTCCTCAGTAATTCTTGTGGTCATAAATTAGGTTATAAACATGATCAACAATTTCAAGAGTTGATATTATTGATTGCTTCCAAAGCATATAGCATTTTAGTTCTTTTAATCATTTCATCCCATGCAAGACAGTTAAGCCACTATGACACAAGTGATTACTGAGTGTGAAAGAATATGAGAAAAAGAAAAACATCATTAAGGAAGGAACAATAAAAGAACAGAAATTTAGAGCACAAAATATAATGATTGGCATTGCATTTAAAATTTTTAACAAACAAATTGACTGGAAAGTAAGATGCCAGGAAAAGAGTACCACTAGTGCGAAGGAAGAAACTGTTAGCATAGAACTTGATCTAACCATTTAACTGTAAAATGATGAGACCTAGCTGCAAATCTAGTCAGTTAGTCAGTTAGGTGTCATACATGATACACACCTGGATGATCATGTCTCAAAAGAGACATGTCTAACTGGGCAGAAGATTATCCCACAGTAGGTTGCCATTGTTTTCTGCAGTAGACTGGTTGCCAGCCAAGGCTACAGAACCGAATCTGTCCTGTTATTTAACCCATAAGGCTATAGAACCCAATTTGTCTTGTCCATAACTGGAAGGAAGAGATGGATTAATACCTTTTCCCAAGGGTTTGTGCATAAGTAAAGGCAAAGAATTCAACTGGAATTCAAACTTGGCTACCCGATCTTTCGTTTTGAGCCAATATCCACTGCACCACAATGCATATCCAATGCCAATCTAGTAATGCACTTAAATTAGTATGGTTAAGTTACCAAAACAATTACTATGAAAATATTTATAGAAAAGGCACAGTGAAGTTTCATGGTGTGAAAGTAACTGAAACTGAGATGCTAGGTCAGAACCAATAAGATTTCAGATTCTTCTTTGGATTTTATAAAGAATTACTAAATGCATAGAAGAAGCACCAGACCAAATATCCAATGCATATTCAAGTGTGCAAAATGGGAAGAAAAATTGTCTAGCACAGCACAGTGAACCAACTTTCCTAGGAAGGTACAGTGAGTCAATCACCTGGAGGTTAGCATCAGCCATGTTGATGAATGACAAAAAAGTTCTTTAAGATGATTAAAAGAAAGCAGTTTAGTTTTGGGGGTCTTAAAACAAAGAAGCCATTTCTTGCTTGAGTTAACAACAAATGATAGGATGTTTTTGAGATCAGCCGTAAATTTGACTTTATCATATTCAGAGTTGATGAGAGACTCTAGTACTTTGCTAAAAAGAGAATACAGGGAGCTAATAGTTGAAAGATCAGATAGTTTGCTTGAGTCCTTACAGACTGGAACTACAATTTTTATGCTAGAATTTGACACTCCACTTCTTCCCATGAGTATGTATTGCCAAATGTGTGCTTCATAGATGGCATTTTCTGCAAGTTTATATTGTCTTATTGTTATGGAGCCCTTCTACAAGGAAGGGACTCTTTCTTTTACTATATATAGTTACCTGTGTGATTTCGGAGGCAGTTAATGAAAGCAGTTGACAGCAGCTAGTACGCAATTAAAGCCAGCTACGATTCAGGCAATAAGCAGTGTAACTGTACTGTTCAGACTGACTTATTTCTAGTTACATCTTACTAACACTACTTTCTATAAATTGTTCTTGTTATACTAATACACTCTTTTGAACCTACCTTCTGTGTTCCAGCACAAACCGATCACTACAACTTTGCAGTGAATTCCTCCGCAACTCAGCAACTCCACACACACACACACACACACACACACACACACACACACACACACACACACACACACACACACACACCTTACTATTATTATACCTATATATAAAGTGAATTAAAATCTGTTGACACAATAAATAAATTAACCTGTGAAATTGTGAGTTATTCACAAACTTAAACTGCTCAAAAGAGAACTAAAATATTTTCAAGTAAATTATTACTTTCTCTTTCTTGGTTTTTCTAAACAAATTTTCTTTATTTTCAGATATCAATGAGTGTCTGTTCCCAACTGTGTTCCAATGTGGTCAAAATAAACTCTGCAATGATGTAGTTGGTAGCTATGAGTGTAATAAATGCAAGTATGGCTATAAGGGTCTTGAATGTGATGAAACAATTGATGAATGCAAATTAGGTGTATGTCTCAATGGAGCCCAATGCACAGATGGTCCTGATCCTTATGATTACACCTGCTTCTGTACTGTAAACTTCTCTGGTAAGTATTTTATTTTTATTCTTGTTGCCAATGGTTTATTAAATGCAATCTAACCAACATGGTTCCAGCATCAAATCAGTTGTCATGGAGATTAAATTATATAGTAACAACAAAATAAAATGCATTTGATTCTCTTATTGT
Source organism: Ascarosepion bandense (assembly GCA_037127315.1). Classification (NCBI taxonomy): domain Eukaryota; kingdom Metazoa; phylum Mollusca; class Cephalopoda; order Sepiida; family Sepiidae; genus Ascarosepion; species Ascarosepion bandense. The sequence continues at coordinate 1,696,019 of JBBBDQ010000184.1, forward strand.
ATATGTATATCCCTTTAATCTAGAGATGATATGACCTCATTAAAAAGAATTGCTGAACCTAACATGTATGCAGGTTGTTTATAAGTGCAATGTTATACTTGTCTGTTTACTGCTTTTCACTGATAATTTGTTTTGTCATACAGGCAGTCAGGTTTATCAAAAATCTCAGTTGACATGTTTCAAAGACCTTCTTCTCAAATTTTTGACATGATTATGGCTCTTCACAATTTCTTATCCTTTGTCACTCTGATTAACATTTATCTTTTTCACTGTTCCTCCTTATTCCATTTACACAAGCTTGTTAGATAAGTTACTCACTGTTTACTACTGTTCTTTTTGCCATCAATATGTCCTGTGAGTGTCAAGTTCTCTAAACCATCTTTCCTCATTATCTGTCTTAGAAATTTTAATTGTTTCTTTCTGATGCTAACTATAAGCATCCTGTTTGTTTCTATTATCCTTAAAACTTCCATGTTGCTCAGCATCCTTCTGTTCAGTTGTCTCATCAAGCATCCTCTTCATCTGTGAGGAGATTGTCCAGCATTCTTTGCCATAGAGAAAAGTACTGATATTATGTAACAATTCAATAGTCTTTTCTTTGTTTCTAATGAATTTTTTTTATTTCTTAATCCTTTGCTTAGATTGGGGAAGGCATCTTTTGATATCCCAATATATCTTCAGATTTTAGTGTCACATTTTCAGTCCTCTGCTAAAAGTTCAATAACTAATTATCATTGATTGATGCAAATAGTAAATATGAATAAAACTGTATTTAGACCAGATCAGGTTTTCTTTCAGATCCATGGCAGCTGTAGACATAGAGTTTGTTTGAATAATCAAACCAAATTCTTTTATGAGCTCAACAACAAAAACAGTTGATTTGACCATCCTTATTTCAAGAAAACTCTTGTATCTGGTTGGGTCAGAAAAATTCCTGATGGTGATGAGTCTTCATTCTCCCACTCGCATAACCATATTTACTGTCTTTGTGCATTTTTTTAACTTTAAAAATGAAACAAAAACAATTCATCACTGTCAGAATTCCATGACCATGAGGTTCAAACTACTCCCACTCAGTTTGGATCATCAGAGTTCTGATCAATATTTTGCCATTCTGACAGCTAAACAATAAATAATGCAATAGGGACTTCAGAAATTTAATTCCAGAGTACAAAAAGAAGGAAAAAAAGTTCCAATCTGTTTAATCTCATTTTAGACCAGATATGAAGAAATAGTTCTAAATTGTCTAAACATTCTATACCACATCCCAAATAAATCTACAAATAGAAAACAGTGTTCTTGTTTTCCACCCAGAGGCCAAGGAACTGACAATGAGGGTAACTATGCTGATGATATATTCATAATTGGTATAAGGATGATCTTGGACAAGAAAAAATCAACATTATTTAACATTTGTTTCAAGAAGTAAAATTTAAGATAAATCTTTCAAAAAAGAAACAATGATCTGGAATTGAAATGTGAGTAATGATAGGAAATAGCTTAAATTCATCATAAAAATTCAGATTGTGGAGTTAATCAATTTTAAAGAGTTTTAACAAATTCAACATAGGAGAAAAGGAAATTGAACACAGGGTAGCTTGTGACAGGGGTTATTTTGTCCAACAATGCAAAGATACCACAAAATCAAAATTTTGACCTAAAATGTTGGATCACATTCTTAAATAGCCTTGTCAGATCTAGACTCTCAAATGGACATTATGAATGGCATTCTATACCTTCAATAATATCCAAATTATCATCATTATACAACTGCTTTCTCAGATCAATGATTAAAAAGTGACTTCAAGTGATTGAAACATTTTTAGATCTTAAAGAAGACAATCCTTCATCAGACCGCATAAATTTGATACTATAAAATCACAAAGAGCTTTGCTAAATAATAAAGCCTACATCACTTCCAATAGTTATGTAATGAACATGTTACATTTCCACAATACCTTAAACAAAAGGTTAGGAAAGAAATTTCCATCAATACTAGAAAAAAACAATAAAAGTGAACTTGAGAATCCTATTTTCCTGAAAAACTCATTTAAGAAATTTCAGCCAACAATAATTCTGTTCTGTTTGTGAATGTTGAATTTTTCCTTAATGGAAATGACTATTACCTTTCAGTCAGTTAAGTGCCATACATCATACACACTTTGGTCGATCATATCTCGAAAGAGACATGACTGACTGGGCAGATTATCCCGCAGTAGGTTGCCATTGCTTTCTGTGGTGGACTAGTTGCTAGCCAAGGCTATAGAATCTAATCTGCCCTGTTATTTAATCCATAACTGGAGGGAAGAGATGGATTAATATCTTTGCCAAGGGTATTTGAGCATAAGTGAATGCAAGGAATTCAACTGGAATTCATACTTGTCTCTCTGAGTGCATATTTCTTACTAACACCAGTGGTCTTTGTTTGAGAAAAAGTGAAAAAAAAAAATTTCAAACATGCATAATTTTTCCACATAAAGAATGTTTACTACACAATCTCACTAACCTCGTAATTTGTACTAAATTAAACTGTGTAAAAATCTGTTGTATCATTGAGTTTATTTCGGATCTTATCCTTCAACTTGAAACTCAATTATGTTTAAGCCATTAGATTGATAAAGAGTAAACTCGCTAGTACCTTTTGCTCTTTTATTACCCACAGCAGAGAAGTAGATTCTTCTCCTATTTTTGATTCAGAGTTTTCCTTAGACTGGTTACTAGTCTAGGCTGCAATTTACCCACAGCTGAAGAGAGATGTGAGGTTGAGAGAACCCTACTTTTTCCATTTACACAAAAAACCACTGACTGCTTCAGCTGGTGTTTGAATCCATCTCCTTGATTCCATTTTTGTTCCTGTTAAGTATTAGGCATCTCTTCACAAGATTCTTATGGATGATAACAAAATTTTAATATAATATATAAATGGTTCTTTATAATAATTTCTAATCAATAACTCCATCCAATTTTACTAAATTATTCTTATTTCTGCTTTTATTTAATGTTCTTTATTATCTCTTCTAGGTCCAACTTGTGCTGACCAGCTGACACCTTGCCCTGTCCATAACCCATGTCACAATGGTACCACCTGTGTGCCATCTAAGAAAGGCTACTCATGTGAAAAGAAAGGTGGCTCCACAAATCCAGGTAGTCCAACTGTTGACTGCAAAGCAATGAATCCTTGTGAAAATGGTGGAATATGTAAGTCTAGACGGGGTAAACCAGACAAATGTGTTTGTCGGCCAATGTGGAAAGGGGAGTTTTGTGATGTTGCTTTCCAGCCTAATTGTGATCTTTCTCCTTGTCTAAATAATGGTAAGTTGAGGAATTTTATTACAACCATTCTCTTCTTTTTTATTTTTATTTTGGTAAATAAGGAGAGTCTAAAAGAAAAAAATATTCATAACATAAATTTTCATTTTAAATAACGTTCATTTCATCACAACACACTGCAATAGAACAAATAGAAAATTCTAAACCACATTTGTACAAAATACAACCCATACAACTCGCAAGACTACCTAGTGGGGCTTGCAAAAGATTTACAAAAGAGCATTCTTGTGTTTATAAGAATAAAATTTGTAATAGACTGCATGAGAAAAATCCAGTTTATGTAAACATGACTTTATTCAAACAATGTCTTTGTACCTATGAAAATGAAAAAATGAATTTCCTTGCCTCTCTTTATCTCTCAATATATATATATATATATATATATATATCTGTTGCTTTTTATCGAGTGTAGGATTGAATCAAATTCAAGCTTGCAACACTAGCGATATGAATAAATCCTTTTAAAACTCTCAAATCATAGCAAGTAGGAGATGCAGAGAATCATATTTCTTTGTTGCTTGAAAAAAAAAGTGTGTGAAGAAGAGTTTGAGAAAACTTAATTTCATAAAAGTGTCTCAGAAAATGATAATGGTTTTGTCTACTCATCATGGGAACTGAAAAAGCAATCAATCTTCTCCTACACCATTCTGTTAGTTGTTATTGCAAGTAAGTCAGGTAAGAACATCATGATCCAGCACTTAATCTGATCCAACCAATTCTATCATGCTATGCATGATAGTACAGATATAAAAATATTTTGGAGCGGATCAGAAATAATTAATTTTATTAATTAATTATTAACTATAACTGGAAAATCTTCTAATTGCTATTATAGATCATAAGAGAACATACTAAGAGAAATTTTCTTTATCCTCTGAATATGAGCAAAGGAAAACGGAGGTGATTAATTTTATTAACTAATTATTAACTATAACTGGAAAATCTTCAAATTACTATTATAAGTCAGGAGAATGCACTAAAAGACATTATCTTTATTCTCAGAATAGGAGCGGAGGAAAAGAAAAAGAAAAACGAAAGATATCAGATGGTATTTCTCGGTTGTTATTTTAAACCAGAGAAAGAAGAAGAGGAAGAAAAGAAAAATGGATTTGTTAAATGTCATAAAGTCGATTTCAGCCCACCTATAAAGGCTAACAAGTGTCATTCTAAACCTAAAAGAAAGATAGATTCAATTGTTATTTTTTTGCCAGCAAAAGAACAGAAAAAAAAAAAACAGAGAAAGAAGAAAAAAAGAAAGAAAAGAAAGAAAAGACTTAAATTTGTTTCAATGCCACGAAACAATAGATTTCGATTTCTATCCACCCAAAGAAAGCTAGCAATTGTCATTTTAAACATAAGAGGAAAGATAAATTTAATTGTTATTCTTTTTCTGGGTATCAGAAAGGGAGATTTCATTTTGTATCTGATTGTCTTGCTAGTGTGGATTGTGAAAAGAATTAAGATAACATTGGTCCCCGAATTGTGAAAAGAATTAAGATAATACTGGTCCCAAAGTAATTTAGAGAAAGACATTTTCACTGACACCAGGGTTGAAAATATAGGTGACTCAGAAAAGGGATATTATAAAAACACAGGTGTGAAGAAATTATTATCTGGGTAACTTGTTTTGGGTGAAGTCAGTTCAAAAAGGTTAATACCTATTGTTTTAAGAAAAAAAAATCCCCAAAATTGTTTTGTGAGAAAGAAAAATTTTGAGAGAGAAAATTTGGTTAAGTCCAGCTCAGAAAAGGGGTATGGGAAGATGATGTCATAAAATCGAGAGAAATCCCATTGGTCCTGTGAACAAGCCCCAAAAGGGGGCTTATGACAGCAAAGGCTGGTTTTATTATTCCTTTGAAGTTGTAGGTACCTGTATTCTGGTTAAGGGTAGAGTTTTGGGCTTGTTGCTACCAACACCACCAAACCTCTCTCAATCTCATGTATATTTATTGGATATAATGTGTGATGGTCAATGAAGCTACTCACCAACTGAATTAATAACTACTGATTAAAAAGTAAAATGGAATTCACCATGATGAATTTTAAGTTTCACTCAACTCAGTTAATATTCTGATGGCAGCAGATTTCATCTCTTTTAAGCTTGATTGACTCTATTTTCCTGAATGTTTAGTTTTCAAAAATTAATTTTTTTTTTTTTGCATAATGTGTTGAATAAATTTTAAAATATAAAGGGGGCTTGTTCACGACTACGACTAACAATTGATGTCATGGAAAGAAGACTAATCCCATTGGGTAAACCAGAGGCAACAACGAGTAGCAGCTAACCTCAGGATTTTATTGGTTGCCGAGATGGGGGATTAGACACCCAGCGACCATCGGCCCCACACCATGGCATGGGCATAAATACAGGGTCCTGAGGGACCAAAATCAGTTGAATCGGAGAAGAGTCCGGAGACAAGACCAGTTGGGACCCAGCGGCGATTCGAGGCAGTTCAGTTTCAGTTCCAGTTACCAGCCTAAAAATGTAACGACGAAGATAGATGCCATGTTGTTGGGCGTAAACTGCAGAGGCCTGATGCCGGCCCACCTGGATTAAAGACAGAGGAGAATTTGCAAAGTTTCAAGTGAAGTTGTAGAGATCGACAGAAGAAGCCTGATGCCGGCTAACCAGAGTTAAAGACAGACAAGAAGTGATTTTGCAGACAAAGTTTTGAGTTGGATCGGAAAAAGTCCCAAAGATGTAATGACAATGATAGGCGCCGTGTTGTTGGGCGCCAACCACAGAGCCTGCCAGCCAACCTGAGTTAAAGACAGAAGAGAAGTGATTTTGCAGACAAAGTTTTGAGTTGGATTGGAGGAGAGTCCAGAGACGAGACCAGCTGGGACCCAGCGGTGGTTCGAGGCAGTTCAGTTTCAGTTCCAGTTACTGGCCTAAAAATGTAAATACGAAGATAGGCGCCATGTTGTTGGGCACCAACCATGGAGCCTGCTGGTCAGCCTGATTTAAAAACAGACAAGAAGTGATTTTGTAGACAAAGTTTTAAGTTGGAGTTGCAGAGATCGACAGAAGAGGCCTGATGCCGGCTAACCAGAGTTAAAGACAGAAGAGAATTTGCAGACAAAGTTTTTGAGTTGAAGTTCGAGTTGGAGTACAGTCCAGTCAGAGTGAAGTTGCAGAGATCGACAATTGAATGCAGTTTTCAATTGCAGTTGAAGTAGTTGCAACTTGAGTGGCAGAGAGTTCGATTTCCTGGTCCAGAGATGTAATGACCAAAGACAGGTCCCAGTTGAAGAAGTAAAGAGACAGAGAGATGATTGCCATATGCCGTTGGGTGCTGACCATAGTGAAGCCTGTCGCCAATCAGCCAACCAGAGTTAAGAGACAAACAAGAAGAGAATTTGCAAACAAAGTTTGAAATTGCCAAATGAAGAGAGTAACCCAGCACTTCAGCAATTTCCGTAACATTCCGGAAAACAAGTAACAAGTTAACTAGACTTATAACAAACTTAGAACTCTGTTCAAAGCAGCGAGCTGTGACTAGCCAGATTTCTTGTTATTGCTCAGGAGAATAATCCGATTTACTTAAGAAATGTCTGTTCCACTACCAGTTTGATAGAAGCAGAGATTGGGAATTATTCAAGAGACTATTGTGTTTATTCTGTATATAAAGACGTTATTTTACAACACTTCAGACATCGGTCCACTTATTTTTCTTGTTGCTATATTTCTTTCTTTTATTACTTAATTGTGTGCATGCTTCCTGGTTTGGCTTAGTTCAACAGAGAGACAGCTAGTGGAGAACTCACGTGACTACCTTGGGATTAATCAGCACAACGTGGGACAAGGGAGAACACGTGACAGATCGAAACCAACAGTAACCAGCCGGGCAGTGGCATACAGAAAAGATTATCACCAAAATTTACCGCAGTGTGTAGAAAATCAGATAAAAAATGTAAAAATTACTCTTATGACAGCAAAGGCTGGTTTTATTATTCCTTTGAAGTTGTAGGTACCTGTATTCTGGTTAAGGGTAGAGTTTTGGGCTTGTTGCTACCAACACCACCAAACCTCTCTCAATCTCATGTATATTTATTGGATATAATGTGTGATGGTCAATGAAGCTACTCACCAACTGAATTAATAACTACTGATTAAAAAGTAAAATGGAATTCACCATGATGAATTTTAAGTTTCACTCAACTCAGTTAATATTCTGATGGCAGCAGATTTCATCTCTTTTAAGCTTAATTGACTCTATTTTCCTGAATGTTTAGTTTTCAAAAGTTAATTTTTTTTTTTGCATAATGTGTTGAATAAATTTTAAAATATATTTGTGTCAGTTAAGATTTCAGTTAGCTCTAGATAATTGTTTGTAGTTGTTCTGGCAACAAAGGCTGATTTTATTTTTACTTTGACATTATAGGGACCTGAGTTCTGAGGGTACTGGGATGGTAGTTTCCTGGTTGCTGCTTTCTACTCATAGTTAGGAGCCTGAACTCTTGCATAGGATCTTGAGAGGCTGCTATGATCAATAGTCAAATAATATCAGGGTTTCTTGTAGTGCCATGTCATGCATGGATGGGTGTCCCTGCAAGTGCCTCTGATGAGCAATCCTGAGGCCACATAATGTTGCAGTATGTTCTAGTTTCCTTCCTGCACATGTTGCATTTGACAACCAACTGAAACTACTACTGTAGGCCTCTCCTTACCAAAAACTCTCTAATTATGACATCACACAAAGTAAAAAATAAAATTAAACCAGCTAAACAAAAATCACCTAAACCAGTTAACATCTCTTTATCAAACATCTGTTGTATCCGTCTCTCTGTAAAACTAACCTTCACCCTTCCATCCCTTCCTCGAATTTCTATATCCCTGGTTACTTTCCCCTCTTTAAGAAGGACTCCAATGTCCCATATGCATGAGCTTGGTGTTTATACCATTGAACATCTCCCTCTAGCTAGGGTGGTTTCACTTGAATCATTCCTACATGTGCCTCCGTCTCTCTCTATTAAGCTCAGTTAGCTAACTTTTCTTTCTTTACTGCACCCCTTCCTCTCCTGACTGTTCCATACTTGACAGCATTTTGAACAATGTACATAAGGCCATTTCTTCTCATTTGTTTGATCATATATTTGTGTTTGGAGACTTTAATACCCACCTCACCAAGTGGCTGGAAAACTCTGTCACCAATCTTGCTGGTGTCCATACCATTAACTTTTCAATCACTTAATCCCTTATGCAAACATTTCTCTAATAACCCTAATGGACATGACTCACTGCTAGATCTCTGTTTTACTTCTATTCTTGACTCTTGCCATCTCATGCAGGTTTTCCATCTTGGCAACTCTGATCATGCTGTAGTTTCCATTAATATCTCCTTCCACTTCCTCTCCAACCAGCAGAATATCTTACTGTAACCAAAGAGCAGACTGGAAGTCATTTTGCAATTTCCTGTGTGATGTCCCTTGGAATAAAGATTTTAGTCTTTCCATTGTAGACTGTGCATCCGAAGTCTCCTCTTGGGTTAAAGCTGGCATCAATGCTTTCATCCCAACCAAGAATTTCTAACTTAAACCCCATTCCTTCTCCTGCTTGATTGGCTGCTATTGCCTACTGGAATCACTTCTTCCAGCATTATCACAACCACAGCAGACAAAGCCGAGTGCTTTGCTTGCAGATTCTCCCCCAACTCAACATTTGATTCATCTGTAGTATCCCCACCCAACTTCCAAACTAGAACTGAGGCTCAACTGAGACATTCCCATTACCTCCTGTTATAATGGAACATGCTCTCACCCTGACAGTTGATTCGCCAAAGAGATTAAGAAGTAAAGAAGTATAAGACGATTTGACTTCTGCTCCCATTCCGTCTTGACTTATTGAACTCTCTGTTATTTGTACTTTCCGTACAATAAACTCTGTTATTTGTTTACCCTTTACATGTTGTGTAAATCTTTCCACTGGGAATTTACCTTGTTGTTTATATCGTTCATGCGATATAACAGTGATGACAAAGATTTGAAAAGAAATCACAAGGAAAAACAGTATCAACTGTGATAAAAAAATAACCCACCAAAGATAACAGTGACAACCAAGAGAACATAAAAAAAAAGTCTATTCTTTAAGAAGTAGTTTTTTATTTGCGTCAACTATAAAAAAGTAAAAATGATGAATAATACATTTTTCTTACCAATAGCTGGATTAATCTATTGGTCAAGTGTACAGTTGGATTTATATATATATTTTTGTTGTAAGTCGAATAAATTAATATGGAGCAGTTGTTGGAATTTTTTAAAACCCTGTGTACTGCTATGCAACAACAGCAGACACAGTGGGAAGAGCAAAATAAATTAATGCAAAAGCATCAGCAACAACAGCACAAGCAACAATTAGACTTACAAAAGTAAATATTAAAACAACAGGAAACTTTGCAAAACATTCTAGCAAAACAAGTAAAGAAAAAGGAAGGATCAAGATTTTCCTCTGCTGAAGGCATTACTAATTCACTTTCAGAATTCCATTACAAACCAATGGATGGTGTAACTTTTCCAGCTTACTTCAGGTACGAAACATTTTTTTCAAAAAGGTGCCAGTTATGGTCCAACAAAGAAAAAATCATGTTATTATTACAAAAAATAAGCGCTCAAGAAAACACAAAGTACACAAACTTCATCCTACCAAGCAAACCGGAGGATATCTCGTTTAAAGAAATGATTGAAATATTGTCAAAAATATTTGGCGAACATGACAATTTATTTCACACACATTATAAGTGCCTAAATATTCTTAAAGAAGATGATGAGGATTTTTTTCATATGCTGGAAAAGTGAATTTGCAGTGTGAATTGTGCAAGATCAAGGAAATTAGCAAAGACATGTTTCAGTGTTTAATCTTTGTTCAAGGGATAATTACAACAAAAGATAAAGAAATTCATTCAAGTATACTGTCAATTATAGAAAAAGATAGAGAAATAACTTTGCAAAATGTGACAGAGGAATGCTAAAATTTAATCAATATAAAACAGGACAATATAAGTATAGAAGAGAAAAATATAGCCCAGGTACAAAGGGTTAAACGAGTCTGTAAGGAATTAAATATTACTGCAAAGCATGTGGTGGAATGAATCATGCTACAAGAAACTGTTATTTTAAAAATAGATGTTATGAATGCAGCTGAAAAGTTACAGTATGCAAAAAGAAAAATTACCAGATGTCCAAAAGGATAAAAAGGATCTAAAAAAGATACAAAGAATTAAAGTAAAAAAAAATATGTGGATATTAAAATAAATGATCAAACTATAAGCTGTCTGCTTAGTACTGGAAGTGACATATCTATAATCAATGAAGTAAAATGGAAGAAATTGGGATGACCAAAATTACAAAACACTGAGAAAATTGTTAAAGGTGTTTCTGGAAGTAAGTTAAAATTCAATGGAAAGCGTCATTTGACAATAAGACATACAAGGCTGCATACAAATCTACGTTATCTGGAAGAGATTCAAATCTATTTGGTATTGACTGGATTGTGCTATTTAATTTATGGGAAAAAACAATTAGTACATTTTGTAAAAAAATTAAATATGTCTGGTATAGAGAATTCCAAACAGACAGAAAAATTTGTTAACGAGTTAAAAAATGAATTTACGGGAGTATTTTCTGATGGACTTGGTTCGTCCTTTAGTTTGAATTTTACTTCCATCTTAGTACAACACTAAGATGGAAGTAAAATTCAAACTAAAGGACGAAGTAAAACCAGTTTTTAAACCTAAAAGAAAGGTATCATTTTCATCATCAGAAATAATAGACAAAGAGTTACAAAGACTAGATGAAATTGGAGTAATTAAAAAGTAGATTACTCAGAGTGGGTGCCACCCATGGTGTATGTAAAAAAAAAAAGAAGAAAATAAGAGTATGCACTGACTTTTCAACAGGATTGAATGAATGTCGAAAAGACCACAGCTATCCGCTTCCTATGCCAGAAGAAATTTTTTCAAAGTTGAATGGAGGCAAAATTTTCTCAAATTGATTCATCTGAAGCATATTTGCAAGTCAAAATCAAGGAAGAATGTACAAAATATCTAGCTATTAATACACATAGAGAGTTATATACCTTAAAATGTTTGCCTTTCAGGTTGAAAGTAGCACCATCTTTATTTCAACAAATTATTCCTTGGCTTGGTTAATTATCACAGTTTGTGTATTCCTAAAATGCACAAATTATTAAGGAAAGGTAAGAAATGGTGCTGGACAAAAGAATGCGAAGAAGCATTTCAAAAAATAAAAAAATACTTATTACTGGATTTAGCATTAGCACATTATTATCTGAAAATGGAATTAATTGTAGCAACAGATGCAAGCAAATATGGTATAGATGCAGTACTTTTACACAAATTTGAGGATGGATCAACAAAACCAATTGCACATGCGTCAAGAGCTTTACTGTCTGCAGAGAAAAATTATAGTCAAATCAAAAAAGAAGGTCTGGCAATGATAAATGCCATAAAAAAATTTTATGGGTTTATTCATGGTAGGTCATTTGTTTTGCAAACTGACCATAAACCACTACTGTCGATTTTTGGTTAAAAAAAAGGTGTGCCAACCCATACTGCAAATAGGTTACAGAGATGGAGTATTATTTTGCTCACCTACAATTTCAAAATTCAACGCAGATGGTCTATCTAGATTAATTCCAAAAAACTCTGAATTGCTGGAAGAAACTGTTATAGCAGCACTAAAAGAGGAAAAAGAACTAACAGAAGTACTTGTTAACACAATTAGAGAGCTACCAGTTACATTGGAAGAAATAAAAAAAGCAGCAAGAATGGATGAAAATATTACCAACATCAAGAAGCAAGTAAGGTGGAATGAAAAGAAGAAAATAGGATTAAGAGTGTTTCCATTTTCGATATGCGATGAAATCCAGAACGAAGTCATTAATGAAAAGTTACACTTATTGGCCTAGAATAGACCAGGATACAGAAAATAGGATAAAGCAATGCAAAGGTTGTCAACTAGCAGCTAAAGCACTACCAATGAGGACCCAGCCCTGGCCAAAAATGGCCGTTCCTTGGACACATATTCATATTGACTATGCAGAACCATTAAGTGGATACTATTATCTAGTAATCGTAGATAGTTGTTCTAAATGGCCTGAGATTTATAGGTACAAACACCTGACAGCTTCAAACACTATAAAAGTGTTAGACAAAGTATTTAGTCATTTTGGAGTACCAAATACAATTGTAAGTGACAATGGTACCATGTTCACCAGGAGAGAATTCAAAGATTACTGTAATTCATTGGTAATCGAACACGTAACAACGCCGACATATAATCCTAGGTTGAATGAACAGGCAGAAAGATTTGTCAACACATTTAAGAGAGCATTAAGAAAGAATAACGGAATCAACACTGAAGAAAAAAAGCATACTAAAGTTTCTAGCAGTATATAGGATAACACCAAATCAGAATACAAATAGTAACTTGTCACCTACAAAAATGGTGTTTGCAAGAAAAATACGTTCAGTGTTTGACAGGATGTTACCAAGTAAGAAAAAGAAAATTTATATGAAAACAAATGCAAATTTGAAAATGTATAAAAACAGCAATAAAGTCTTCTTTAAGAACAATCAGGCAGGAAAGTGTTTTTGGGAGGATGGTACAGTTATAAAAAGAATCAGAAGAATGGTCTACATAATAAAGAAAAAACATTTTTCTATAAAAGACATATAAATCAGATGTGATGAGATCCTGATATATAGAAACCATTGAAAATGACAAAGAAATACCGATGGAAGTATTATGCGATGCTTTCCAGATTCAGGCCCCCATTAATAGTGAAATATCAATGGAAGTAATCAATTGACTCCAAAAATCGCTGATTCTCTAAAATCTGAAGGTATGCCAACTCAAAACGTGAGGAAAAAAGTGATACGAAGAGGAAAAGGATTAACCGCCTATGTACAAAATCCAAAGAGAAAATAAATATTAAAAGCAAAATTCTATCACCACCGACAGTTGGTTCACCGAAGAGATTAAGAAGTAAGGAAGTACAAGATAATTCAACTTTGCCTCCCATTCTGTCTTGACTTTCCATTTTATTGAACTCTCTGTTAATTGTACTTTCCATACAATAAATTCTGTTATTTGTTTACCCTTTACATGTTGTGTAAATCTTTTTACTCAAAATTTACCTTGTTATTTATATCGTTCTTGTGATATAAAAGCCTCTCACTGGTCTCTGACATTATTTCAAAGTTGACTCCCATAAGGGGAGCAGAGGTGATGGAATCCTAATCATCATCTTGAAGAAATGTGCCCTTGAACTCTCTTCTGTCCTCTCCAAACTCTACAACTACTCTCTGCTTCTTGCTTTCCTGCATGCTGGAAGTCCTTCTCTGTGGTTCCTGCATTTAAGAACCCTGGATAATCCTCATACCCCTCTAATTATCACCCTATCAGACTCCTACCAATTTTTGGCAAGTGTTCAAGGCTATTATCAATGCTGAAGTGATTCAACAGCCCACAGCCTTTTCTCTGATAAACAGTATGTTTTCTGCTTCACCAGGTCTACTGCTGATATTCTAATGACCATCACAGAGTATATATACCAGGCTCTCGATAAGAATGGCAAAGCTCAAGCTGTTGCCCTAGATATCTCCAAAGTATTTGACAGAGTCTGGCATGCTGGCCTTCTGTGCAAGCTACAGGGCTTATTCTTACTAATGTGAATCTATATTGCACATATATAAATCTACCATCCATTTGTGCATTGAATACTGCTGTCATATCTGGTCGAGTGTTTCTGCTATTCATCTCGAGGTTCTTGACAAAATTCAAAGAAGAATCTGCAACATAATTGATCCCGACCTGGTAGCTCAATTCCAGTCACTTTCTCTAACAATTTCATTTCTTGCACTTCCTACCTGTGGAACTCCCTTCCTTATACTTGTTTTGCTGACAGCTACAATCTCCAAGAATTTAAATGCAAAGTCAATTGCCATCTCTTATCTCTTTGACTTGCATCCTTTCCCTGTCAACCCTTGTAACAAGTTCCCCTCCCTTTCCACTCTACTCTTATGCAGCTCTCTTCACACCAGTGTTTTCATCCTTCTCTTACTCATTCTCTGACACCCCCTCTAACCTATTCCTCTTTCTCATCACTCTCCTCTTATGTAACCCCCCACACACCAGTGGCAGTACTGCCTTGCTTGAGGTGAATTGATTATATAAAAAAAATTATGTATCTCTATATGTAATTTTTCGTGTTCATCTGAATAAACTTAGTGACTGATTGTGGATGAAAAATTCAGTTTTATGTAAGCATGACTTTATTCAACCAATGTCTTTTTATCTAATTATCCCTTTAATTCTCTGCTCACCCTTTTTTTCTGTATATATATATATTTCTATGTCACTCAAACTGAAGATCCTATTTGTTGTTTTCATCCAGAATAGAATCAAATCACTTTCAAGTTTGCAACACTGTCACAATGTGAAGAAACCCTTTTGAAACTCTCACATCAATGATTAAAATGGGTGGGTAGGATATGCATTCATCTGTCCCTCCATTTGAAGATGAGAAAATCTGACTTCATAAAAATAACTCAGAACATAATGACTTTGTTAGTAGCTAGGATGACAAAAGACTTGATAAAATTTTAACATCATTCTGTCAGTTTTGTAAGTAGGTCAAGTAAGATCATCCATTTCCAGCATTTGATACAATCAATTCTTTTATTGATAGAAAAGCTTTGTACTTAAAGATTTGGCTCAGATGCTCACTGACAATCAGCAAGGAAATGAAAGATTGTGTGTACCTCATAAGGCAGTGAAATAATTTTCTGTTAGGAATTATTATATATAGAAATTTGAAAATTTAGAAACAACACAATTGTTATCATGTCAAATCAATTAAGAGGTGGGATTGTAATATTCAAACCAATAGAATGTAAGTCAATAATGGGTAGAGTAATGAATTAAGAGGGTAGAGGTGGGAAAAGAATTAAGATGTCATGAAAAGCTCGAATTTTTTTGTGTCTTTTATGAAACATTTTAGTGTATACTATTGTATTATGAGATGTCAGCAATTGTATTAAATGTGCTTGTGGAATGGTTACAAATTTATTTATTAATATCATTATATGTTTTTGATCACTTAAAGAGGTGTAGTTGTTTTAAGAACGGAAACATTGAAATATAATGTATGTCAAACATATGTAGATAACATAGTAGTAATATATCAGTTAATTGAAACAAAGTAATTATCAGAGGATAGGAGAATTAATATATTACTGTGAGAGGTAGGATTGTAGATTGTTGATCTAATTATAGTAGAAAATAAGTTAACTATACTTTAGATTATATATAAGATGATGATGATGGCAAATGGAAGTTACTTTGTTGCATTTGTTTAACAGGTTTAATGTAGGAAATTTAATAATTTGAAATTTTTTCTATAAACACAGAAAGCATGGCTTATGTAAAGATTTACAAGTTCTAGTTTTTTAATATTTTCCATTTTATAGTAGGAGTTTTATTGACTTTTTTTTAATTGTCATTAGTATGTGGAAAGTGAAATAGACACTCAATCAGTTTTCAACAATTGCAAGTATTGATATTAATATCTTTAATTTCTTTAGGATAGTGTTGATTACTTAGGTTGTTATATTGGTTTAAAATTTGATTATTATGTTTTTTGATGATCTTTTCAAAGTTATCCATACAGCCATAACTTAATTTAAGAGAATTTTTGTTAAATGGGTGTGTATGATTTGTCTATTTATATTATCATTGTTATTCTGTTTATTGTATTTAATATCAGAGCATTTGTATCCACTGTTTTTGAGTACAGTGTCAGAAAATATATAGACCAACTAGGTTTGAAGACTCAGTAGAGTCTAGTGACCCAATGGTGATGTCAAACAGACCATCAGATTTGGTTTTTGTCCACTGTTCATTATTGTGAATGAGTATGGATTGTTTAGCATTCATGATGATTATCTGTCCTCTGTTGGTAAGGTCAGAATACTCCATGGCAAATTCTAAAGCCAAAGTGATATGTTGTTTCTAAATTTTCAAATTTCTATATATAACAATTCCTAACAAAAAAATGTTTCACTGCCTGATGAGATACTAACAAGTAGTACCGAAACACAACAGCTCTTGTGGTGCAGTTAACTGTTTTTATTATAAACACTTATAATAAAAAATATTACTATATTTATGTGTGTGTGTGTGTGTGTGTGTGTGTGTGTGTGTGTGTGTGTGTGGAGACCCATACACATATATGTATATGTGTGTGTGCATGCATCCATATGTATTATTGGTGTATAATAGCTTTCTATATCACCAAAAGAGTCCACTACATTCATATAAATGATTTAACTGTCTTTATGTAGTAAACTTTTCTGATGATGAAGTAAAAAGTAGAAATATATTAAATTTGATATATAAGCAATTTTATTCATCTTTATGTACTGAACTTATGGGATAATGTAAAAGAAATACAATCTGCTGATATTCTATTTTTTAACTATTATTTTTAATGTTGAAATTTATTCAGAAATACTGATTTGTTGCATTGCAACATATTTATGTTACATATGTCAGTCAGTTAAGTGCTGTACTGGATACATGCTTGGCAATCATATCTTGAAAAAGACATAATTGACTAGGCACAAGATTTTCCCACAGTAGGTTGCCATTTATTTCCATGGTATAATACACAGACAACACAGAGTTAATTAGAATTTAAGGGTTACTACATGCCTAATGTCTAAGGGGATGTGCATTGAGATGTGATGAATATTGACTGGGAATGGAAATTGGAAGAGCTGAGTTTGAATTTCAGCTGAATTCATTGCCTTCACTTATGTGCAAATACCCTTAGAAAAGGTAGTTGGTCTATATATTTTATGACACTGTACTCAAAAACAGTGCATACAAATGCTCTGATATTAAATACAATAATAATAATATAAATAGACAAATCATACACTCCATGTGTTCTGCTATTTAAAATAGGAGGAAGAAGAGATGGATTCATGCCTTTTCTAAGGGTATTTGCACATAAGTGAATGCAATGAATTCAGCTGAAATTCAAACTCAGCTCTTCCAATTTCCATTCCCAGTCAATATTCATCACATTTCAATGTACATCCCCTTAGACATTAGGCATGTAGTAACCCTTAAATTCTAATTAACTCTGTGTTGTCCGTGTATTATATCAAAATAACACCAATAATGTCTGAATTCATGATGAACAATATTAATAATAACAATAATAATGATAATATTAAAACCAGTCATTTATTTTATTATATCATTATATATTACAATTTAATATAATTTTTTATCAATATTTAAGTAAATATATTTGGAAAAGAATTGCTAACTCGGTTTTAAATCATTTATCTCTATGTACATCCAACTTAAACATCCAAACTACAAAATTTGAACCTTTAAAACTATATATATTCTAATTCATAATGTTCCAATGAAGGCTTTTGAAGAACAATTTATTTCACTTTATATAATTCAGACACAAATGCACACTGATGAATGCTCATTATTATAGAATAGATAAAAAAAGTTCATAAAAAGAGAAACTCTTTTATTTTATTTTTCACCCATTTATTATTTCTCTGTAATATCAAATGACAAAGTAATTTTGTTCTATCTTCAGATAAGATTCCTAACCATTGTTTTTCTTCTTGTTTTAGGGACATGCATACCAGAACCGGGCAGTGTACGTGGCTACAGATGTACCTGTCCCAATCACTCTTATGGACGTGATAAACCAGTTCGTTATGATGCTAACTGTGCCTTGAAAAATCCATGTGACTCAAATCCATGTCAAAATGATGGCTACTGTTTGAAAATATCTAGTGGCAAATTCAATTGTACTTGCAGGAACCCTTACCATGGTGAATTTTGTGAGATGGGTGGCTCCTCCAATTACAGTTTTGGTTAGTATTTGTGGCTTTAGGAAAAGCCAATTGTTTGAAAACTCAACATGGCTATCAATAGTTGTTTTATACATTTTAGAGCTTTACTAGAAAGGAGTTTCTTTTGTTTATTTCAGTGAATTTTTTGTTATTCTTTGTTTTTAGTGCTCTTTCTTTTTTCCTTTTCAAGAAGTACTTTTTCTGCATGACATATCAGAATTAGATTTATCTTCTGCAAGGAGTTTCTTTATTTTTTTGTTATTGTTGGATATGCTCATCTTGGTCAACTTCAAAATAAAGCACCAAAAAATTGACATTTAATATTATATAAATATTATCATAACTAAAATATTTCTGAAGTTTTTACAATTGTTTAAGCTTGAGGCCATAATAGTTAGACACCTAGTAAGAATTAAATTCACTATCCTATGAAAGGTCTTTGAGACAAGCATATTAACCATTCTAACAAGTGCCATGTGTATATATTCTTTTCTCTTGATAAAACTTGGCAGAACAACTAAGATTAAAATCTTGTTTTTTTTAGCAGGAACATTTTACCAATGTTGCCACCAGCTAGAAACTTTGCTTGTAACCTTAAAGAAAATTAGTGAAGTTTGAGTTTTTTAATGAAAGTAAAGAGATTAGAATGAAACACATGCTTAGATTTTTTGGTGGGATTGAGAAAAATGAAAGTAAATTCACAAAACCACCTAAATTTCAAATGATGTACTAATTACAATGAATTTGTTTACATGGCCTGATGATCTGAAGGTAAACTCATGTAGACATTTCTGCACAGAAGAAATAAACTCTTCAAATGCAAATATAAACATTTGTATAAAAAGTTTCTGATATGTATACATACATAGATATATACACACAAAATCATGCAAACTTTCATATTTTAGATGTGCTTTCATCTCTCTCACACTCTACATACATGCACAAACACACACAATTCATATAAATTCATTGTCAGTTATTTGTAAACTTTTAGTATGCAGGTGGATCAATAAGTTCATAGCCTGACATAGTAATTAGCTGAATTTTGATTAGAAATGTTCACAGCAAAATGTTTGATCTATTCACTATTGAATTAAGGACATTTACATGAAAGGAGATTATTAAAAAATATTGTCTAAAATAAATGATTTTCATCCTTAGGCTATGAAAGCACACACCTATATATATGAATATAAATATAAATACAAATCATAATATTGGCATAAAAAGGTTTTTCTCTTGTTATTATCAAATAATCAAAACAATAAGAAACTTCTTGCTTAGCTATATTTTATGTCTATTTTTGATAAAGAAATATATGAATAAATGTGTGTGTGCAATATATATATATATATATATATATATATATATATATATATATACACACACACAGTATAAGGAATTACAACTGATGCGTTTAAACAATCATATATATTTTCATATTTGCCAAAAATGCAAAATATATTTGCAGATATGTTTTTGCCAACCACTCTCTGAGAATTTCTATGAAATTTACCATGTTTTGATAAAAATCATAGATATATACAGCCTGCTAAGGCTGCTTGCTTGCATAATTATGACTTTTTACAGAATAGGACCTCTTTTTTATGTTCACCATTGACAGTTTTATTATCAGATACTTGCTTCTCTAAAGCTGGGCTTCCTTAAACTGAATATTCATCAAGTCATTCTGTATCTGTTTTATTTTTATTTTTTTTAAATCTGTTTTTTTCTCCAATAAAACACTTTAAACCTATTCTGCTTTTCTGTATACTTGAATCCGGTCTGTCTGCATGTCCTGGACAAAAGCTTCATATGAGGATTTTGGCCAAAGTAGAAATATATGACTGAATGATTGCAGAGTACTGCTTTAGTTGCTGTATAGTTTCCTTAGCAATAGTCACAGTAGATTTTAGATTTTGTTTACTAACCATTTCAGTCTGCTACTCTAGACATCTGCTAGTACTGAAGAGAGAGAAAGGAGAGTCATTGTAAACTTGGTAATTTGGAGGGGGTGGATATTAAAACAGGACTTAGAGTTTTGTGAACATTGAAACTTGTAAAGAAAAAATGATAAGGAATGCTTACTTGGTTTTCTGTTTTTCTTACTCTTTCTTCTTTTATGCCAAGAATTGTTTGAAAATGGATCCATTGCCACGTTTGAACTGGAGAGTGTTCCTTTGTAAAGTTTGTCATGTGAAAAACTCTTTACAACTTATATGCCTTCAACATTGTGGCTGTTTTATTCTGAACAACCATATTAATTATAATTTACGATAACTTCATCTTCCATAAACTTCAAAATTTTCAAAATTAAATCTATTATTGATTTACATGTTTATTTTAACATTGATTTCAAGAGTATTAAGTACTTAAATAAATTATAAAACAATGTAGAAGGCCTTTTAGTATTTAAAAAGAACGTGTCTTTTGACCATTAATTTAAAAAAAATCTGTAACCGCCAAAAATAATTATGCATACATATGGCTCATGTAAGCAAAGCTATCAAAGTTAGTTGACCTACATATATATATATATATATATATATATATATATATATATATATACAAATGTTCCACTTAAATGTGTAAGTTTATATACATATATATATATATATATATATATATATTGAATGTATTAAAAACCTTTATTGAACAAGTATATAAAGCTATTATTTGTAAACAGTTTAAAGATTTTAATATGCATTTTTAAAATGACTGAGTAAAAGAATGACTTCCAAATCTGACAATAACTAATCTCAAAAGTGTTTAAAATAGCTGAATATAAATTCAAATATTTTATTTATGAGCATGAAACAAAAACATCACTAAATGGATTCAATTACATACTTGTTCAATATAAGGTTTTTTGCATAATTTTTATAGGAGAACTTTAATAATGAAAAACAAAACTGACTGATGTTGCTTGCATTAAGAGAATTTGAAATTTTTTATCTAACCTCATATTTTAGAAGTTATTATAACTAACAATGATAATCTTTTTATATGCAATGGATATGAAAAAAGGAAACATTAATTAATTTAAACAGTTCATTGAATTGATTAATATAGATAAAAAAATACTTCTTAAATATTGCTCTTCTTTAATTTACTTAGAATTTTTTTTGCATATTTCCAACCATTATTTTAAAATTTTAGTAACCTGCCAAAAGTCATAGGCTAGATGTCTAGCATCATGTAGGATATGTACACTGACATACTATCAATTCCATAAAC